>BPLR01008760.1:0-68072 GCA_021605095.1 Caerostris extrusa | reverse complement strand
GGACCAGTTGTCGATGCCATATTACTATTGAAAACGTAAAGCAAACTTGTTTACAAAACACTGAAAAGGATTATGCTGAACGGTTGAAGCCAATGAATGATCTGAAAAGCAATGATTAAACGAAAAAAGGAATCCCCCCTCCCCCAAAAAAAAGACCGTTCTCAGAACTGAAGTTCTTTTTATAATTTTTATTATCATTTTTAATTTTATAATTTTTATTTTCATTTTTTATAATTTTATTTCTATCCCTTTTGTTTTTCTTACAAAAAAAGGGGTAAAAAGCGTACAATAAAAACTTAACTTAATTACTAGTCGGGAAGTGGAAAAATTACGAGCACAACGTAGCAAAAGATTTGCTAAGAAAAGGAGCTGAGTTCAGATTCGAACCCTCAACTTCGCGGTCGGAGATCCGATTCTTCCCCACCTCTGCTTGCCAGTTCGCCTTATTTGTGGAAGATCGATAATTTTAAGCCACAGTGGGTTAAATTGTCTCAGTGAACGTTTAAAATCACCTTCGACACGAAGCAATAAAGATCTCATTCAGAATATTGAAAATCTTAACTATCATTAGGAAAAGGTAGAAAGACAATCTCCCTTCACAGAATGTAAAAATTTGTCGCTATAATTCACTCAGTTTTCCCATTCTAAACCGGAGCCAGGGCCGGATTTACCTATAGGCTAACTAGGCTTCGGCCTAGGACCTCAAAATCAAGAGGAGCCTACATTCAAATTGTTGTTACAAAATTAGAATGACACTATTCTAAAAACAATAACACTGAATCGAAAATAAGGAGAAATTCTACATAAACAAATATAAAAATGTATACGTAAAATAATTAAATTAAACATACAAATAATTATTTCCGTAGTCAAAGATTTTTATTATTTGAATTTGTTTCTTTGTAAATGTTGTGCGTTATGTTTGATTAGTTATTGTTACAAGTTCTCTATAGGGTGCTGAGAATATATGTCTATAAGAGTGTTCTGGACTTTTTATTTATTATCCGTGTACACATTTTTTATAAGATTATTACCCATCAAAATATGTTTTCATTTAACATATTGATACATATCTGATAATGATGTATTTTATTATCTCTCATGTAATTTACAAACTTAAAAAATGGGTGAAAAAGACACTCTTTTCATCTAAATCCGGCCCTGAAACCGGATCACTTCAAATTTGGAAAGTAAGACGATAACTACTAGACTACTTCGTCTAATAGTTAATAAAACAATCAAGAATGCATCATTGTTTAGCGTATGTTTCATTGTTTATGATTAACGTAACAATCATAACAGTCGCCTGGGAATGTTTATTTGAATGTACAGTGTATTGGAATTAAAATTAATTCACCCTTTGTCATTGTTCGACATCGCGTCTCCCTCTCTCTACATTTCATGAAGCCTCTGGCAGTGTAACTGTTGAATGAGGGGAAGACCGTTACGATCGATTGACGCAACGTGATTTTTACTGGACTCGGTTTAGGATTCTAAATCAAGGGGATCAGCAACAACAACAAATTTAATTCACAGGAGTAAAGATATGCCCATCAAAGTCTGAAGAAAAGATAAATTTAAAAGCTAAACTCAGGCACTTTAAAGACATTGCTATTTTAAAAATCGCCTGGAAAGTGAAAAGATAAATTTAAAAAGCATAAACTAGGCAGTAGATGCAACAATGTTTACAAACTAGGCCATAAGCCTTTTAGTCCAAACATCACTAGACATTATCTTAGAAACCATCGCCTGGAAAGTTTTATTTGAATTTACAGTGTAATTGGAATTAAAAATTGACTCAAAGGGTGGTATTCCCATCAAAGTCAACATCAAAGATTACCTTAGGAAATAGGCAGTAGATGCAACAATGTTTTACAAACTAGGCCATAAGCCGCCTAAACATCACTAAGCATTATCTTAGAAACCCATCGCCTGGAAAGTTTTATTTGAATTTACAGTGTATTGGAATTAAAAGTTGACTCAAAGGAATGGCATTTCCATCAAAGTCCAACACGAAATAGGCAGTAGATGCAACAATGTTTACAAACTAGGCCATAAGCCGCCTAAACATCACTAAGCATTACCTTAGAAACCCATCGCCTGGAAAGTTTTTTATTTGAATTTACGGTGTATTGGAATTAAAATTGACTCAAAGGGTGGTATTCCCATCAAAGTCAACACGAAATGGGCGGTAGATGCAACAATGTTTACAAACTAGGCCATAAAAGCCGCCTAAACATCACTAAGCATTACCTTAGAAACCCATCGCCTGGAAAGTTTTATTTGAATTTACAGTGTATTGGATTAAATTGACTCAAAGAATTGGCATTTCCGTCAAAGTCAACACGAAATAGGCAGTAGATGCAACAATGTTTACAAACTAGGCCATAAGCCGCCTAAACATCACTAAGCATTACCTTAGAAACCCATCGCCTGGAAATGTTTATTTGAATGTGCAATGTATTGGAATTAAAATTGACTCACAGGAGTGGCATTTCCATCAAAGTCTGAAAAGGCTTCAAGGCACATTAAAGACTGTTAAAAAATATATATGTGGTATGCATCTGGTGAATGTTCTTCCAAATCATCATTCACTGGTGTAGATTCTTCATCCATTGGTGAAAGATCAACCCAATTTCGAATTCTTATTACTGAAACATTTACCTTTGACAACCTATTTTAATAATATTCATAAAAAGATTGACCCCATCTATACTCACCTATAAAAAACACCTCATCTATAAACACATCATCTAAACCATCACGTCATTGTATTACGTGGACAGGTCATATAGCTTTTATAGTAAGTCGATCCAAACAAAGACCACGGGGCGATTTACAGTGAGTTTTTACCATTGTTTTATTAAATTTAAATATTTATATCAAAAAATTTAAATGTGTTTAAAATACATGTTAATAAAGTTTTTTTTTTTGGGTTTCCATAACATATAATTTGAATTTAAACTTTCAGAATTTTTATTTCCACCAATTACGTCCATAGAATTTTGAACTAAGTGTAGATTTTTTATCAACATAAACATCACACAAAATCCTTCCATTGCAAAAAACAGCAAAAATAAAATGAAAGTCATATACAGAGTGATTATAATTAAAGTCTCACTTTTAAAATGCTGTCAAAAAAAAGAACTACTCGTCACAATGAGTTCAACAGAACATACTTAAAAAGGGAAACAGTACGGCATCAAAAAAAGTTACAAAGTGTAAGAATAGATGGCGCTGTAAGAGGTAAAAAGGGAATTCGGCTGCCAGTGATAGTTTGAATCGAAATGACAACGTATTTGGCATGAGTTGCACATTTAACCATCTGGAATGTTCAATGTGCTTAATTGTTCAGGTTTTTAACGGAAATGATAACGGATTGTTTAGGTTTTAAACGATTTCTTAGTTATTCAACAGTTGTGACACATTTAATGGAAAGCCCCCCTTCCTTCCCCACGGCAAGGTCCTACCAAATTGAATGAGAAAAATCGGTAGAACTCTTTTTGATGCCATACCGTTTCCCTACTTTAAGTATTTTCAGTTCAAAATTTATTAATATATGCAATACGCTTCAGAGTTTAAATTTTAAGATAAGAAATTTAATATCAAGACAAAAGGTTTCTGACAGTAATTTTAACAATTTTTACAGTATCCAAATGGAGATATCCAAAATTTATTGACATATGCAAAGCTTAAATTTTAAGATAATAAATTTAACATCAAGACAAAAATATTTCTGATTGTGATTTTTAACAATTGCTACAGTATCCAAATGAAGATATCCAAAATTTATTGACATATGCAAAGCTTAAATTTCAAGATAATAAATTTAACATCAAGACAAAAATATTTCTGATCGTGATTTTAACAATTGCTACAGTATCCAAATGAAGATATCCAAAATTTATTGACATATGCAAAGCTTAAATTTTAAGATAATAAATTTAACATCAAGACAAAATATTTCTGATCATGATTTTAACAATTGCTACAGTATCCAAATGAAGATATCCAAAATTTATTGACATATGCAAAGCTTAAATTTCAAGATAATAAATTTAACATCAAGACAAAATATTTCTGATCGTGATTTTAACAATTGCTACAGTATCCAAATGAAGATATCCAAAATTTATTGACATATGCAAAGCTTAAATTTTAAGATAATAAATTTAACATCAAGACAAAATATTTCTGATCATGATTTTAACAATTGCTACAGTATCCAAATGAAGATATCCAAAATTTATTGACATATGCAAAGCTTAAATTTTAAGATAATAAATTTAACATCAAGACAAAATATTTCTGATCGTGATTTTAACAATTGCTACAGTATCCAAATGAAGATATCCAAAAATTTATTGACATATGCAAAGATTTTAAGATAATAAATTTAACATCAAGACAAAATATTTCTGATTGTGATTTTAACAATTGCTACAGTATCAAATGGAGATATCTAAAATTTATTGACATATGCAAAGCTTAAATTTTAAGATAATAAATTTAACATCAAGACAAAATATTTCTGATCGTGATTTTAACAATTGCTACAGTATCCAAATGGAGATATCTAAAATTTATTGACATATGCAAAGCTTAAATTTTAAGATAATAAATTTAACATCAAGACAAAATATTTCTGATCGTGAGTTTAACAATTGCTACAGTATCCAAATGAAGATATCCAAAATTTATTAACATATGCAAAGCTTAAATTTTAAGATAATAAATTTAACATCAAGACAAAATATTTCTGATCATGATTTTAACAATTGCTACAGTATCCAAATGAAGATATCCAAATTTATTGACATATGCAAAGCTTAAATTTTAAGATAATAAATTTAACATCAAGACAAAATATTTCTGATCGTGAGTTTAACAATTGCTACAATATCCAAATGAAGATATCCAAAATTTATTGACATATGCAAAAAGCTTAAATTATAATAAATTTAACATCAAAAAAATATTTTCTGATCATGATTTTAACAATTGCTACAGTATGAAGATATCCAAAATTTATTGACATATGCAAAGCTTAAATTTTTAAGATAATAAATTTAACATCAAGACAAAAATATTTCTGATCGTGAGTTTAACAATTGCTACAGTATCCAAATGAAGATATCCAAAATTTATTGACATATGCAAAGCTTAAATTTTAAGATAATAAATTTAACATCAAGACAAAATATTTCTGATCATGATTTTTAACAATTGCTACAGTATCCAAATGAAGATATCCAAAATTTATTGACATATGCAAAGCTTAAATTTTAAGATAATAAATTTAACATCAAGGCAAAAAATATTTCTGATCATGATTTTTAACAATTGCTACAGTATCCAAATGAAGATATCAAAAATTTATTGACATATGCAAAGCTTAAATTTTAAGATAATAAATTTAACATCAAGACAAAATATTTCTGATCGTGAGTTTAACAATTGCTACAGTATCCAAATGAAGATATCCAAAATTTATTGACATATGCAAAAGCTTAAATTTTAAGATAATAAATTTAACATCAAGACAAAAATATTTCTGATCATGATTTTAACAATTGCTACAGTATCCAAATGAAGATATCCAAAATTTATTGACATATGCAAAGCTTAAATTTTAAGATAATAAATTTAACATCAAGACAAAAATATTTCTGATCATGATTTTAACAATTGCTACAGTATCCAAATGAAGATATCCAAATTTATTGACATATGCAAAGCTTAAATTTTAAGATAATAAATTTAACATCAAGGCAAAATATTTCTGATCATGATTTTAACAATTGCTACAGTATCCAAAAAATGAAGATATCAAAATTTATTGACATATGCAAAACTTAAATTTTAAGATAATAAATTTAACATCAAGACAAAAAAATATTTCTGATCGTGAGTTTAACAATTGCTACAGTATCAAAAAGATATCCAAAATTTATTGACATATGCAAAGCTTAAATTTTAAGATAATAAATTTAACATCAAGACAAAATATTTCTGATCATGATTTTAACAATTGCTACAGTATCCAAATGAAGATATCCAAAATTTATTGACATATGCAAAGCTTAAATTTTAAGATAATAAATTTAACATCAAGGCAAAAATATTTCTGATCGTGATTTTAACAATTGCTACAGTATCCAAATGGAGATAGCCAAAGTTTATTAACATATTCAATGTTGCTGGACTAATTTTTTTTATTTACGCATATTATAAAACACAAAATCAGAACATAGCCAGACACTATTATATTATAAGTATATTTTTAAATATTCTAAAATAATTAAAACACAAATTAACTTCATATTTGCTGTATTTTCTTTACATGTAATAGCTTTGAATCTCATCATTTGACTAATTTTCTGTTTTAATAATTTTGTTTACTAATTAATAAGTGTTTTAATAATTTTCTGTTTTAATAATTAATAACTGTTTTAATAATTCATCATGTAATAATTTTCTGACATGGAATAAAAGAGCTTCGAAAATTTGAACTAAGGTTTCTTAATTCAGTAACCAGGTTAATCTGAAATGCTTCGAAAAATATGTGTTTTAAGATGATACCAAATTGGTAAAAAGAATTGCTCCTACAGTTTTAGCTATTTATTACATATTTAAACACTTTATAGTAAAATTTACATAGTTATTACATATATTAATGTAAACCATCATACATTTTTTATTCAAAATGGACAAACTAATTTTTAGAAAAGGAGTTTTGAAAAATATCAAATATATTGAGGATAAAAATTACAATTGTTTTGTTATCAAAATTAAACACTGATAAAAATTTTCTTCAAAACACAACCACTAAATTTTATCTTTACTGATTTATCGTTCTAATCACCGCATACAGTACAGTAAAATATCCACATCAAATATAAATGTTTATATGTACAAAATTTGTACATTAATCATCCAAAATCTACAATATTCATCCATCTTTAAGAACTTCTTTTAACACTGAAAAGTAAATAAAAGAAATAAACAACTGTAGTAAACTGCAGAATATTTTTGCATTCAATTGAAGTTTTATATGAATAGCAAAAATATTTTTAATGCTATTTATACATTTGCCATAATTTTTTAGTTTATTTCAAAGAAAAAAAGTTTCTAAAAAAAAATATTGGAATGAAAAAACTTTGGTAATTTTTTTTTTTTATTACTTAAAGATATCATTTAGATAAAATTGTGCAAATATTAACTTATATTAGGATATTTCAAATACCAAAATTTAAATACAAAATACAAGAAATTGATTTACATTAAAGGTATTATTTATTTAGAAAAAATCATTTCTAAACATAAGATTAGAAAAGAAAAAAAAGGGAAATTTTTTTTAAATTTCTTAAAGATCTCATTTAAAAAAATTGAGCAAATATTAACTTACATTAAGAGTATTTAAAATACCAAAATTCAAATGTAAAATACAAGAAATTATCTTATATTAAAAATATTATTTATTTAGAAAAAAATCATTTCTAAAATATGAGATTAGTAAGAAAAAAATAGGTAAAATTTTTAATTTCCAAAAGATGTTTAGATAAATTTGAGCAAATATTAACTTATATTAAGGGTTCCAAACACCAAAATTAAAACACAAAATACAAGAAATTATATTATATTGAGGGTATTATTTATTTAGAAAAAAATCCTTTTTAAAACATAAGATTAGAAAGAAAAAAAACAGATAGAATGTTTAATTTCTTAAAGATCTCATTTTAAATCTAATCTCAATCTTTAAAATTTAAACCCTTGATCTCGTTTTAGATCTAAATTTCTTTACAAAACTAAATTTGAAAAATGTAACAAATATAATCCGGACGAAAAAAAATCCAAATTAAAAATTAAAATGCTTTAGGTGAAGAAAAAAAAATTTGTTGGACTAATTAATTCTATAACAAATAAAATAAAATAAATTTTTAAGAAGGAAAATTAAATTTGTAAAAATGCAATAATAATAAAATTTCAAAAAATTAATAATTTCCTTTATCAAATAAATTTTGACATTTATTTAATCACTAATATTTCGATGTTGCCTCAAAAAAAAAGCTCCATGTGTTATATATATGGAATGTGCATGTCTGTCTTTTGTGTGTATGCATTTTAGTATGTACATAAAATCATATACATGATTATATGTGTATCACATACCAGCATACAGACAAATACATAAACACACATTTTAAAGGTTGAATAGATTTACGAACATTATATATACAGGGTGATTATAATGAAAGTCCCACTTTCAAAATGCTGAAAAAGAAACACCCCTCACAATGAGTTCGAATTTGAACTGAAGATTCTTGAAGAAGGGAAACGGTACTACATAAAAAAAAAACGTTCCCCCGACTTTTCCCATCCATTGGATATGGCACTTGCCTTGGTGGATGGGCTTTAGGCTAACAGTGTCACAACTGTTGAATGAGTTGAAGTCATTTTTTCCGTCAAAAAACCAAAACAATCCAGCACATTGAACACTACAGTTGGTTAAATGTGCAACTCATACCAAATACATTCAAAATATCACTGGCAGCCGAATTCGCTTTTCTTTCTATCCTTTCTTCAAACGCATTTGGCATAAGTTGAACTTGAAACCAACTGTAGTGTTCAATGTGATTGATTGCTTCTGTTATTTGACGGAAAGAATGATATTCTTGTCATTCAACAGTTGTGACACTGTTCGAATTCACTGTGGAAAGCCCATCCACCACGACAAGGTCATAACAAATTGGATGGGAAAAATCGGTGGAACTTTTTTGGATGTCATACCGTTTCCCCCTTCTTCAACTATCTTCAGTTCAAATCCGAACTCATTGTGAAGAGTGGGTCTTTTTGACAACATTTTGGATGTGGATTTATAATCAATTATAATCACCCTGTATATGCACAACATACAAACTTGCATATGATTCAATTATTTTGAAATGAGTTTTAAGTTTCGTTATTATTCGATTTTATTAAAAATAATAAAACATAATTACCCTTGCGATAGGCTGTATCGCCTCATTCTCTCCTGTAAAAAAAAAATTACGCATTTATTAAAATGAAGGAAAAAATTAATATTTCCATGTTCACAAATTTATCCTCAAATTTCAATTTTTAAAAATCATGCACAATGTCCATGATACATACAATTTCAGTAGTCCCAGATTTGAACATTTTATGCGGTATTGCTAGCCATCGGTGGATCTTACTGCTATACATTTTTTACGATTTCAGTATTAATGCAGGGCTTTCAACTATTTGATTTCAATTTAATCAGTCATCTTCGTTATCATTATCATGACTGTATCATTTTTTCAATTCCTTCTATTAGCTCACACTCTCCCTATATATATCTTGTTCAAATTTTCAATCGTTCATAAAATACTTTTTATTCATCCACTCCAGTTCAAATACATTTTTTGAACTTGTAGGGGATGACACTGGATGTGAATACAGTTTTTTTCAAATATTAGTCACATTCATTAAATTTAATTAATTAATTTTAATTTCTTTTAACATTTAAGTTGCATATATCTATCAATAGATGGCGCCAGATAAACTTAAAAGAATGAATGAACATTATTTATAAAGGACTTTCTGTAATAGAGTGAAAAAAAAAAAAAAAAAGTAGGAATTGATTTTAAAAAAAAAAAAAAAAAAAAATTTTATTACTTGTTATGGATCATTTTATACAATTTTACTTTGGCATTGAACAAGAGAGGCAAAATTAATTATTTTTAAACAAGATTAAAGATTTAAAGTGCTCATGTTAACGTTTTGAAATAGACATAATTATAAGTTGAATTTTCATTATGAAAAAATTTTTTACATGCAGTGAATAAAAAAAAAACTATCGTATGTTAACAATTTTTTTTTTATCTCTTTATTATAAAACATGAGAAAATTATCATGTATTAACAATTTTTTTATCTTTTAATCATAAAACATCAGAAAAAACTATCATGTGTTAACAATTTTTATCTCTATATTATTAAACATAAGAAAAAATTATCACAAGTTAACAATTTTTTTATCCTTTATTATAAAATCATAAGAAAAAACTAACTTAAGTTAACAATTTTTTTTATCTCTTTATTATAAAAACATAAAAAAACTTTCAATTTTTTTATTTCTTTTATTATTAAACATAAGAAAAAAAAAAATTGTCCATGATCCATACAGTAAATTTAAATAGTAGGAATTAAAATAAATTCTAAAGCCATTACACATTCGTTTAAAGATAAAAAAAAATTTGAATTATCTGTTACTTTCATGATTTATTCAGTATATCTCGTCCAAAACAACAGTAAAAACATGTAAGAAAATTTATTAATTGTCTAATCTACATTTAATTAAAAGTATCGATTTCAATTTTAAATTTGAAATGTACTATATTTCTGGTTTGTAATAAGCACTTTAAACATTTTTAATGAATACAGACTGTATTATATGGCTTTTGAATTTAGATTTTTAATATTAGGTATTTTTAATGATTTTTCTGATTTATATGACTTTTGAATTGTTAGATTTTTAGTTTTAGGTATCTATTAAAAAGTTACTGAATTATATGGCTTTTGAATTATTAAATTTTTAACCTTAGTTATTTTTAATGAGTTATTGAATTATATGGCTTTTGAATTATTCAATTTTTAACCTTAGTTATTTTTAATGAGTTATTGAATTATATGGCTTTTGAATTATTCAATTTTTAACCTTAGTTATTTTTAATGAGTTACTGAATTATATGGCTTTTTAATTATTCGATTTTTTTATCTTAGGTATTTTTTTAATGAGTTACATGGCTTTTGAATAATCAGATTTCTAACCTTAGTTATTTTTAATAAGTTACTGAATTATATGGCTTTTCAATTATGCATATATTTATATTATTATTAAATGCAGCAAATTGAATCGATCATTATTTTGATGAAACTGGTCGATCCTCGTTTACCAATGGAAACAGGAAGTGATGAGATAAGTACATAAATGCTCACAAAATAATCAGAACAATTCCAGCACTTCTGAGACTAAAAAAAAAGATTGCTTAACAGTTTCTACAAACTCTCTTCTTATTTTAAGAATTAGTTTTCTTTATCTTTCTAGAAACTTCGAATATTTTGGAATTCTTAGCAATGAATATTTTTAATGGAAATAATCCACCAATTTTTAATGGATTCCATATAAAAATATGAATAATATATTTTTCAATTAAATAATTTAATAAATCTATCTCTGAATTTTGTTTTGCCATGCTATTTTTACGTTAAATATGTTATTTAATTAAAATAAGAATTATTTTAAATAAATGGTGATAAGAAATAAAAGATGCATCTAGATTTAAAAGTATCAAATGATATAAGAGTTTTGATTGAGTAAGAAAAAAAAATGCTTATATGTTTACAATAAGTTATGTAACCATAATGCTTATATATTTATATTAAGTTATGTTTACTTATAAGTACAATTTCTATTTGTATAAGCAAAATGGTGTTTTTTTATTTTAAAATATAAATCTAAAAAATTATATGTATCCAATTTTCGAAAAAATACAAAATGCAGCTCATAAAAACCCAATATGTCATGCATAAGGAGAATGAACAATCATTACATATAGGTAAATAATGGATAAATGCCATTAATATACTTTTAAATATCATTTAACAAATCTTATTTTGGAGGATTTTTAAATTTCTAGATATAGCACAGTTGCAGATTTTCCGTAGAAAAAAAAAAAAAAATGTACTTACGGAATGCAGTTCAAGTAATAAATGGGAAATTAAGAATTGTTTTAATCCTTCAAATGACAGATTACAACTAATTTTAAATTATTTGTCTATCCTGCTCTGAGCAAGACTTTTTCTCGCCGAGCGATATTGGGAGGCTAGAGATATGTTAGATTAATGAACTCTGTTTCAGCATGTTTTGTTGTATTCTCTGTTCTTTTTTTTTTCGTTGTTTTTTTTATTGCTGTAACTGTTCAGAATCTGCCATTGGAAATAAAAAAAAAAATAAAAAAAATTTTCTTTTAAGTAAAGTGGATTTTTACTTTGTGTAAAATCCATGCCTGAAGTATTCAATGAAACATAATTCTGTGTAAATTTAATTAAACTGAAAATTTTAAATGAAAACAAAAAAGAATAATAAAAATAAAAAATATATGTAATAATTATTTCTTGCCTTCGTGCTCATCATCGCAGCTCCCCGTGCTACAACGTTGGCCAGGAAAAGTCTCTTGGAGTAGGGTCTTTGTCTGATCTTCTTTGAGGGGGCTGCAATTCGATGAAAAACAAATGTTAAGTTTACAATCTGGTGTATCATGAAACAACATTTTCCGAACTTAATGTAAAAAATTTTGATTTAAATTTACACTAACTGTAAAATAATATAGCGGGATAATTTATTCAATAAACGAAAAAAAATTGTTTTTCTAATGCAGCTGGCAAACACTTAGACACTTGGTCTTGGATGCCTTAGGACAAACGCTGCACAGACGTTACTCACTTTACATTACCCAGGGGGCGCGTGTAACTTGAAGAGTTACTAAGCCACGGAGTAACAGTGTCCCCCGCAACGCTCCTATTACGGTTTAAAAGTAGATTCCGAACCAATACAAACATCCATGGCACCGCCAGGACTCGAACCCGAAACCTATGGTACCGAGCGCCAGAGCGCTAGCCACTTGGCCATTCAGTCCCCATTACCGAAGAAATAAACATACATGTTGTAATAAGGTTTTCACAAATAATAATAATAAAGGTTTTGGCGAATCATAAAAAAAAAATTTAGAATGAATATGGATTTTCAACGATGAGCCATATTTGAATAACGTATCATGAAAAAATACATAAAAGATTCATTTTCCCTTTATTTTTCTCAGAGTGTTAACGTCTTCCTAATATGAACTGCAAATAGTTTTCCCACTTTATTAGATAGTTCACTTCCGTGACCTCTCGGGCATTCGACGCCGTGCCGCCCAGTAAAGATATGTCATCCCCCTCGTAGCTTCTGCCGTGGTCTACATCTTCAAGTGCACTGCAAGATGGGAGGTGGTCTGCAGCGCCGTTATTCATAACTTTCAACTAGTAATTAAGTTAGGTTTTTATTGTACGCTTTTAATCCCTTTTTTTATGTAAGGAAAACAAAAAAGGATTGAAAATAAAAAATATAAAATAAAAATAAAAATGCTTATAAAAACAACTTCGGTTCTGAGATCGGCTTGTTTTGGGGAGAATTATTTACATTTTGCTTTCCAGATCATTCCATTGGCTCTCACCGTTCAGCATAACCCTTTCACCGTATTGTATTCTTGTATGTTTACGTTTTCAATAGTATTACGGCATCGACAACGGGTCCCTCATTGTACCGAACTTAAAACTTAACTTTTAACTTCTTTTATTTTGTATTTTACTTTTATTTATTTTTAGTATTTTTTAATTTGTTTTTTGTTTTTTTTTTTTTTTGAGTACAACTTTAATTTGAATTTTTAGAAACTTTATCTTTTATTTATATACTAACATTAAAGCAGCCATTAGAATTCCAAGCATATCTATGAATTAAGATGAGGAGGTTTAAGGGGTATTTCCCCCTGTTTGGTACTCCCTAAACGGTACGCCAGTTGCCAGTTGCCGGAGCAAAAGAGGGCAGGTTGGCGAATCAGCGACCCCGATGCGGCTGAGATGCTCTTGTAGGTAGTCGTGCCCCTTATCCATTAGAAAGGCGGCAACCGTGACTTTACCAGGAGGTTATTCGGTATGTTGAGGTTCTCCACTTTTTAATACGCTTTTATTAGTTTCACCTGTATGTTTGTATGTATGTAACTGACTCTTTGGGCTCGATTTTGGGACTGATGGCGCCCTCTACTGGCGAGTCAGTCAACTGATCAAACCCTATCTAATTCCTTGTCCTCTAATTCCTTTTGTTTTATTTTACTTTTATCTTAAAATTCTCTTAAATTATAGTTTAAAAAAACACGCTTTTAGAGTGAATCAAACTAAAAAGTAAAAAATAATTGTTAACATAAGAATAAAATGAATGTCACTGTTCTAAAAGCGTGGGTGCTTTTGGGACATTTAAAACTAACTCTGCATTTCGGAATGAAACTAGTAAAAAATGATAATGATTGATATAGAACACTCCACGCTTTTAGAACAGTGACATTCATTTTATTCTTATGTTAACAATTATTTTTTACTTTTAGTTTGATTCACTCTAAAAGCGTGTTTTTTTTATAGTTTTTTTAAGCTATTAATTTATTACCCTTAGCGGCCTGATTTCTTGCATTGCTGACGTAATTGGTCACAGTTCTGTTAATGGCGCTGCAAGTGAGAGGGCGATCTGACTGGTTCATAGTGCATCCTTGCTCGGCTAGAGCACGGGTCTCCAAACTTTCCAGCCTTAGGGCCATACTGTTTACTCCAGTAAGTACCAAGGGCCAAAACGTTTTCATTTTTCTGTCATTATCTACAATTTCCAGTTAGTTGTTATGCTTAAGTTAAATTTCCAGCGTATTATGCTTGTCACAAATTTGGGGACCTGAATGGTTGAGTGTCTCTAGCGCTCTGGCGCTCGGTGCCACAGGTTTCGGGTTCGAATCCTGGTGGTGCCATGAATGTTTGTAGTGGTTCGGAATCCACTTTAAGCCGTAGGTCCCGGTCTCCTATGACTGTAAGAGCGTCACGGAGCCAAAGTCAGACTTCTACCTACGGGTGCTCCATCACAACAGAAGCTGCTTCCTTCCCCTTCAATCATGAGTACGTATGGGCTCGTGGGCTTGGCCAACCAAGTGGGATAAGAAACAACAACAGTCAATAAAAACCGAGTTATTATTATTCTGTGTTTTTTTATCCAACTTATTACAACGACAATAAGCTATTCGCTGTCACGGGCCAGAATGGATGACACTGGCGGGCCGGATTCGGCCCGCGAGCCGTAGTTTGGAGACCCCTGGGCTAGAGCATTTATGTTTCCATTTCCCTGTACATCTCAGTGGCCTGGGGCCCATTGCAGCAAATCTCGCTTTTTTTCGTTAAGTAGTTGTAGTAGTTATTGGAACTTGACACCTCTAGCCGCTTTTGGATAGTTGTTGAACATAAGGTCTGCATTGCCAAGGTTGAGTCTGAGAAAAACACCACTTCTTTAGTACCAGAAAGTGGAGTACTAGGTTTTTAGTACCTAGCTGCCTCGCTGATCGCTGCAATTTCGCCACCCAAACTGCTGGCGAATTCGCCAACAGCTATTGAGCCTTGCGCAACTGAGGAAAAGAAACCAGCGCCACAAGCTTCCGATTTTTGCGCACTGTCCGTGTATACGTGGATCCATTCCTCTGGCAACTGGTAACTGGCGTACCGATTACGGAGTACCAAAACAGGGGGAAATACCCCTTAAACCTCCTCGTCTTAATTCATATAGGCTTGGAATTTTAATTGGCTGCTTAATTAATGTTAGTAAAAATACCAGATCAAAAATTCAAAAAATCAAATTCAATTACAAATCAGATCAGTTTCAAAAATTCAGTTAAAGTGGTACTAAAAAATTAAAAAATACTAAAAATAAATCAAAGTAAAATGCAAAATAAAAGAATTTAAAGTTAAGTTTAAATTCGGTACAATGAGGGACCAGTTGTCGACGCCATAACTATTGTAAAAAGTATACAGAGTAGTACTCATAGTGATGTAAACAGATGAACAGAAAGGGTTACATTTTCTTACAACATTACTCTTACATTACAAAACAGGTTACTCAAGTTTGTACCATTTTGTCGCTTTTTTGTTTTGCCCACCTCATGTATAATATGTTTAATCATCAAATTTACATTTTGTTACTGCCAACTGGCAAGTGGCGTACCGATTACGGAGTACCAGCAGGGGGAAATACCCCTTAAACCTCCTCATCTTAATTCATAAATATGCCTTAAATTTTAATTGGATGCTTAATTAATGCTAGTTGGAATACAAGATAAAGTTTCAAAAAATTCAAGTTAAATGGTACTTAAAAAAAAGATTAAAAATACTAATAATAAAAAGTAAAATGCAAAATAAAAGAAATTAAACTTAAACTTAAATTCGGTGCAATTAGGGACCAGTTGTCGATGTCATAAGGCTATTGTAAAAATGTAAACAAAGCACTTAAGAAAATTGCAAACAACACTGAAAGGGTTATGCTGAACGGTGGGAGCCTTGATGATGATCTGAAAAGTAAATATTATTCCCCCACAAAAAAAAAGGCCGAAATCAAAACCAATATTTTTAGTTATTTTTCTTTTTTATAAATTTTATTTTCATTTTCATTCCTCTGATGGGTACCTCTCGGCTATGGTCTCGGATTTCAATAGGGCTGTGGGTGTGTTCGCCTTCTTTGGTAGATTCCTGCTACCGTCGTATGTAGGGAATTTCTGCTTTCTCTTCGATGTATTGCAATGTACTAAAAAGGTTGCTTGTTGGTTTCAGCCGTTCCATATCGCTCCCTTATCACGGCGGTCTTGTGCACAGGCGTATCATGGGTTTTGAAACATCTGTATTTTCTCCAGAAGTCGTCAGTTGTTCTCTGGGATCACTCGAAAAAGTTCAGCATTTCCTTGTCTCGACGTGTTCCCAGTGGCTAAAGGCTCGTTAACACCGAGGCGTGAGGCGCTTAAGCGTGAGACCCATCACTAGCCTCACTGCGTTCGCCTGCAACCGGTTTGAAATCCACCGCTTCGAGTTGACACCCACTTTCAACTCGAAGCGGAACTTCACTAGGCGTAATGCTATTTATGACGTTTCGCCGTGCACTGGTCGAAAATATTTTCTTTCCTGCCGCATGTCGCATAGTACTTAAGTAGTACGCAGTCGTAATAGCAAGTACTGCTATTGGGGTTATATAGGTTGCGCCACAAATTAGTCTCAGTGCGTTGTTTTGTACGATGTTAAGTTTGTTCTTCGTATTATCGCTAGGTGGTGTTGTAAGCTTCCGGGAAATGCTCCAGCACTGTGAGGATATAGGATTTGTAGGTTGAGGCGAGGACATCTTGGGCCCTTTATTAGATAGTAGAGTTTTTGCATAACGTTTTTTTATCGTCCGATATTTTTCTTCCTAGCGCGCATGCTCATAGGAATAGCTCAGTAGTGCAATATTACAGATACGCATGAGCAATAGGTACAATGTTTCCTATGAGCATGCGCACTGGGAAGAAAGAAATATCGGCCGATAAAAAAACATTATGCAAAAACTCTCTAGTGTCTAGTAATTTACAGTGAGTTTCGGATAAAAATAAAAAATCAGCAAATAAATTGCTTAATTGCAAAGGATTTTTCATTTTAATTAACAGTAATTTTTTACAAAAGCAACAAAATTCATAAACGTATTATAAAATCCAATATTTTTTTTTTATTATATTACAAAAATAATGTTTAAAATTCATGCTAAATATCTACTGTAATATTTAATCAAGCAACTATTTTTCATTTGGGTTCAACTGTGCTTAACGCATTGCTGACTTAACACCAGCTCTTAAATATTACCACAATTTGAAATATACCTTCCAGGGATAGGCTCGCATGAAATTCAATTACTCTAAACTCGACGTATGGGTTTAACAGATGGGATGAAAAGTTCCTAGGCTGACACATAGATGGTGCTACTAATATAAAAATCCATATGATTTTCAGTTAGTCCTAACCTTCAAAAGACGCGTGCATACATTTGACAGCTTTTTCACTATTAGTATGGGAGTTATAGCATTTTTAGTGAAGCAACTTCGTTAGTTTGAAAAAAATGGATAGAAAGGAATTTCGTGTGTTAATAAAGCATTGCTTTTTGACGAAAAAAAATACTATTGAAGCCAAGGCTTGGCTTGATAAACATTATTCGGATATTTCACCAGGAAAATCAACCGTAGAGAAGTGGTTTGCTAAATTTAAACGAGGCGAAATGAGCACCGAGGACGATGCACGCAGTGGACGCCCCAAAGAGGCTGTTAAAAAAGAGGCCACAAAATAATTTCTGATAACCGTAAAGTGAAGTTGATTGCGCGAGCTCGCAATCGACCCAAACACAACAACGAATTGACGATTCTAAACATTGTTTGGAGCTGTTCAATCTTAATAAACCCGAATTTTTGCGTCGGTATGTGACAAAGGAGGAAACAGGGCTCCAACATTTCACACCGGAGTCCAGTCGACAGTCAGCCGAGTGGACTGCGCGTGATGAACACTAAAAATGCCATAACTCACATACTAATAGTGCAACAGCTGTCAAACTAATAGTGCAACGTATCTTTTGAAGGTTATGCCTAACTAAAAATCATATGGATTTAATACTAGTTGTGCCATCTATGTGTCGGCCTACGGACTTTTCAGCCCACCTGTTAATGTGCCTATAGATGGCGAAGACGCAATAGTTTTCGTTTAATTTATCAGGCTCCGAAATGATTTTTTTCTCAGTTAGAAAGATTAAAAAGAATAACTCCTGATTCATACGGTTCGAGGAGAAAATATACTCACGATTATCTTAATACGAAGTTCTTTGATCGATTCTTTAGCGACCCACGCCCTGGTTACTGGCTCGTCGAAGAATCTGACGTTATAATGCTGCAATAAAAAATAATAATAAAAGGCACATATCTCCATAGATATGTCAGTAATTACACATAAAATTAATCAATAAGACAATCATATCTAGACCAAACCCATCTTACCTGCAGAATCTGAACTCGATTATACACAGTCCAGTCCCATTAATGTGCCCACCACCTACTTTCGACGTCAACGGGAAATAACCAATCACAAAAGGCAGGTGGCAGCACATTGCAGTGGAGTGTATATAAAGAATTCCACTTAGTACCACACTCCACTTAAAGCCACAATATACAAGAGTGTATATTTTTGGATTTTGACACATTAATGTGTCACGTCTAATTGTGGTCACATTAATGTGACTGGACTGTGTAAAAGTTCATGATTGCATTAAACATTAAAGAAATTTAAAAAAATAATTTAAAAAATATTAAATATAAACATTTCTAAAATCTTTTTTTGTAATTCTTAATTGAGTTCTTTAAAAGAACTCAATTAAAAAAAGCGCCTGACTGCATAAAATATTAAAGAATTTTTTTTAAATAATATTGTTTTATAAACAAAATATATTAAATATAAATACTAATAAATATAATATTGTTTTATAAACAAAATATATTAAATTTAAACACTTCTAAAATTTTATTACAATTCTTAGTTTTAAAGAATTTGATTATAAAAACACCTGACTGCATAAAACATTAAAGAAAGTTAAAAAAAAAAACATTGTTTTATAAACAAAATATATTAAATATAGGCAGTTCTAAAATATTTTTACAATTCTTAATTTGAAAGAACTCGATTATAAAAGCATCTGACTGGATAAAACATTGAAGAAATTTAACAAAAAGAAAGTTTTATAAACAAAATATATTAAATATAAACACTTCTAAAATATTTTTACAATTCTTAATTTGAAAGAACTCGATTATAAAAGCATCTGACTGGATAAAGCATTAAAAGAAATTTAGCAAAAAAAGAAAGTTTTATAAACAAAATATATTGAATATAAACACTTCTAAAATATTTTTACAATTCTTTGTTTTAAATAACTCGACTATAAAAGCACCTGACTGCAATAAACATGAAATAAAATAATAATAATAGTAATATTTTATATAAAAATATATGAAATATAAAAATTTCTGAAATCTTATTATAATCCTTAGCTCTAAAGAAGTCAATTATAAAAGTACCTAATTGAATAAAACATTAAAGAAATTTTTAAAAAATAATAATATTTCATATATTAAAGTATAAACACTTCTAAAATCTTATTACAGTTCTTAGTTTTAAAAAACTCAATTAAAAGCACCTGACTGCATAAAATATTAAAGAAATTTTTATAAAATAATAATACTTCATATAAAAAATATATTAAATATAAACACTTCTAAAATATTTTTGCAATTCTTAATTTTAAAGTATTTTGTATAAATTATTTGATAAAAGTATTTGATGGCATTAAAATTAAGAATTTAAAAAAATAATAATATTTTGTCTAAAAAAATATTAAATTATTTTTATTTCTAAAACCTTATTACAATTCATTAATTAACATTATAGAAATTAAACGTTATAAATATATAAATAATAATAATAATAATACACCTAGTTTTTAACTATTCTTCATTGATTCAACTGTAGTTATTAAACACTAATTTTTTCACATAAATTGTTTAAAGTAATAAAAAAAAAAAATGAAGCATACAGTATTTTCTTTAATTATTTTGAAGTATATCCCATTTTGCCGCTCGATGTCAATCATTGCCGGCCAACTATAAAAATAAACCAAATTTCATTTTAAGTATAAAATATAATGGCTAAACATATTTTATTTTAATAGAAAGATATTTATTGAATTCTAAAAGAACAGCTATAATAAATGTATTAGATTTTGTTTAAACCTACTCGTAGAGCTCCTACTTATAATCTTTCCATTGGTATGTCTGAAAAGAAACGTAATACAGTTCCTAATTGCTCTTCAGGCGTTTTCCTTAGAAGATACATTACAAATTACCCTGGTTCTGAATGGATCCACATTTACACCGATAGCTCTGCGTGTGATGGAAATACTGGTGCCGGTCTCTACAGTAAGGGATTTTTTTTGAAGAATCCTATGCAGTTGGTCTTAATGTCTCCAATTTTTGAAGATGAGATTTTGCCATAAGGATTGCAATTTTTAAACCTCCTTGGACTAACTACTCATCTTAATAAAGCAGTTATTTTTATTGACTCTCAAGCTGCAATCTTGGCCACTGTCTCCTGTACACCTAGTGATTGCTTCCCTGTTGAAGAAGCTGAGAAAAATCTGTCTAATACAATTGCTTCTGTCTGGGAGATTGGTTTTCAGTGGATTACCAATCAAATCACCCCGGTTCTGAATGGATCCACATTTACACCAATGGCTCTGTGTGTGATGAAAATACTGGTGCCGGTCTCTACAGTAAGGGATTTTTTTGAAGAATCCTATGCAGTTGGTCTTAATGTCTCCAATTTTGAAGATGAGATTTTTGCCATAAGGATTGCAATTTTTAAACCTCCTTGGACTAACTACTCATCTTAATAAAGCAGTTATTTTTATTGACTCTCAAGCTGCAATCTTGGCCACTGTCTCCTGTACACCTAGTGATTGCTTCCTTGTTGAAGAAGCTGAGAAAAATCTGTCTAATACAATTGCTTCTGTCTGGGAGATTGGTTTTCAGTGGATTACCAATCAAATCACCCCGGTTCTGAATGGATCCACATTTACACCAATGGCTCTGTGTGTGATGAAAATACTGGTGCCGGTCTCTACAGTAAGGGATTTTTGAAGAATCCTATGCAGTTGGTCTTAATGTCTCCAATTTTGATGATGAGATTTTTGCCATAAGGATTGCAATTATTAAACCTCCTTGGACTAACTACTCATCTTAATAAAGCAGTTATTTTTATTGACTCTCAAGCTGCAATCTTGGCCACTGTCTCCTGTACACCTAGTGATTGCTTCCTTGTTGAAGAAGCTGAGAAAAATCTGTCTAATACAATTGCTTCTGTCTGGGAGATTGGTTTTCAGTGGATTACCTATCAAATCACCCCGGTTCTGAATGGATCCACATTTACACCAATGGCTCTGTGTGTGATGAAAATACTGGTGCCGGTCTCTACAGTAAGGGATTTTTTGAAGAATCCTATGCAGTTGGTCTTAATGTCTCCAATTTTGATGATGAGATTTTTGCCATAAGGATTGCAATTATTAAACCTCCTTGGACTAACTACTCATCTTAATAAAGCAGTTATTTTTATTGACTCTCAAGCTGCAATCTTGGCCACTGTCTCCTGTACACCTAGTGATTGCTTCCTTGTTGAAGAAGCTGAGAAAATCTGTCTAATACAACTGCTTCTGTCTGGGAGATTGGTTTTCAGTGGATTACCAATCAAATCACCCCGGTTCTGAATGGATCCACATTTACACCAATGGCTCTGTGTGTGATGAAAATACTGGTGCCGGTCTCTACAGTAAGGGATTTTTTTGAAGAATCCTATGCAGTTGGTCTTAATGTCTCCAATTTTGAAGATGAGATTTTTGCCATAAGGATTGCAATTTTTAAACCTCCTTGGACTAACTACTCATCTTAATAAAGCAGTTATTTTTATTGACTCTCAAGCTGCAATCTTGGCCACTGTTTCCTGTACACCTAGTGATTGCTTCCTTGTTGAAGAAGCTGAGAAAAATCTGTCCAATACAATTGCTTCTGTCTGGGAGATTGGTTTTTCAGTGGATTACCAATCAAATCACCCCGGTTCTGAATGGATCCACATTTACACCAATGGCTCTGTGTGTGATGAAAATACTGGTGCCGGTCTCTACCGGAAGGGATTTCTTTTGAAGAATCCTATGCAGTTGGTCTTTGCCTCCAATTCTGATGACTTGGAAGTCATTTTTTCCGTTAAAAAAAACCGAAACAATCCAGCACTTTGAACACTACAGTTGGTTTCATGTGCAACTTATACCAAAACGTCGTCATTCCGATTCAAAATATTACTGGCAGCCGAATTCAATTTCTTTATGCCACTTACAGTGCCATCTATTAATACACGTTTGAATTTTTTTTGATGCCATGCCGTTTCCCCCTTCTTCAAGTATCTTCAGTTCAAATTTGAACTCATTGTGACCAGTGGTACTTTTTTGACAGCATTTTGAAAGTGGAACTTTTATGTACTGCTTTTCGTATTGTGTAACTTTAAATTTTATATATAAAAAATTTAAATAATTTTTATTATAGTTAAAACTCCTATAAAAATATCTTTCTCCCCTATCAAGCCGCTGTCTTTGAATCGCTCCGATGTGGCAGCTTTCCAATTTTTCCTACAATGTGTGTTCGAACTATATCGTTTCCTATTTTATTCCGCAAAAGCAACATAGGTATTAAAAAAATCGTCAAATTTTAACAAACTAAATTGAAATAAAAAAAAATAAATCGTCATAATTTTAGCAATGCCATGTCCATTTGTTTTATGACTAATATTCTAACACACATCACTGAATAAGCTAAGAAATTTATTTATTTATTTATTTTTTTTTTTTTTTTAGAAATTCGTCTGCATACTCTCCTTCAAGAACAGTACATTCCTTCCAATTCTCCTCTAAGTTTCCAATACCGTTTTTGCAGAAAGATTTGCCTTTGCTCTCAAAACAGGCCTCAGTTTCTGCAATCACTTCTTCATTTCAGCCAAATTTCTTTCCTTGGAGCATCTTTTTGATGTCTGCGAAAAGCCAACAATCGCTGGAGGTGAGATCTGGGGAGTACGGTGTGTGAGAAGCAATTCGAAGATCAATTCATTCAATTTAACCATAGTTTTCAACGATTTGTGACCCGGGACATCGTCTTGGTGAAACCGCACTTTCTTTTCATAATTTCTACACTCACTCGATCCAATAATGACATGTAATGAGAGCCGGATTTAGATGAAAAGACGCCCTATGCTATTCCATTTATAAGGCCCTTTCACCTCCCATTTTTAAGTTTGTAAATTACATGTGAGATAATAAAATACATCACTACTGTGATATATATCAATACGTTAAATGAAACATGTTGTGATGGGTACTAATCTTCATAAAAAATGTGGCACGGTTAATAAATAAAATAAAAAAAGTCGAGAACACTTATTTGGACATTTATTCTCAGCACCCTATATTGTACTTGTAACAATAACTAATCAAACATTACACACAACATTTACAAAGAAGCAAAATTCAAATAATAAAAATCTTTGACTACGAAAATAAAATATGCAATGAAAATTATCCTATTTTCTATTCTAATTAAATTAAATATATTCAATACATTGAAGATTAAAAGAAAATTCAATTCAGATAAATGTATTTCATATATTCACCTTATTTTCGATTCAGTGTTTTAGTGTTTACTGTTTTTAGAATAGTGTAATTCTAATTTTTCTAACAATTTGAATGTAGGCCCCTCTTGATCATGAGGCCCTAGGCTGAGGCCTAGTTAGCTTATAGGAAAATCTGGCCCTGCATGTAATATTCGCTATTGATAGTTTTATCTTTTTCAAGATAGTCTATGAATAACATACCATGTATGTCCCAAAATACGGATGCCATAACATTCCTTGTTGATTTTTGAGCCGCTTTGGATGACTTTCACCGGCTGTATTTCACTCAGCTAACGATCATTTTTGATTCAAGTGCATCCATGTTTCATCCATTGTCACATACCGACGCAAGAAATTCTTTTTCAATTCCTTCTATTAGCTCACACTCTCCCTCTATATATCTTGTTCAAATTTTCAATCGTTCATAAAACACTTCTTTTTCCTCCACTCAAGTTCAAATACATTTTTTTTTTTTGAACTTGCAGTGGATGACACTTTTGATGTTAATACAGTTTTTCAAATAATAATTCAGTAATTAAATTTAATTCATTCATTTTAGTTTTTTTTTTTTTTTTTTTTTTTTAGATTTAAGTTGCATACATCTACCAATAGATGACGCCATATAAACTTAAAAAAATGAATGAAAACTTATTTATAAAGGACTTTCTGCAATAGAGTGAAAACAATGTAGGAATTGACTTTATTTTTTTTTTTTATATGTATTACTTATTATCTCGTTTGAACAGCTCAAAGCAGAGCTCTGAATCGTCGACGCGTTGTTGTTTTCGATTGGTTGTATGTTGGTTGTACCACCTCTCTTTTAAGGCAATTTGGTCAGCTGGCATACTGTAATTGATTGAATGTTTGTATCAACCACCACCCCTGATATACGTATTGTAAACAAGAAGTTCCTGAAACGATTTGTCCTTTGTCGAATAAATTCTTACCTTTTTCCCATCCCACTTCTTACCTTTCCCACTTGTGCTTGGCGGACCATGTACCAAGACAAAATTTCAAGAGTTGGGACCTTAACATTCAATCGTCCTTCTAGACAACTTCCTCTACTACTACTACTCCATACCACACCACATCACTGTGCCTAGAGCTGAGTTGCCCCTTTACAGTTTGCGGCATGATGTGGGCGAGAAGTCTGACTGGGCTCCTCTTACAGTCATGTGAGACTGCGACCTACCTCTTAAAGTGGATTCGAAAATCCCTGCAAACGTCCATAGCACCAGCGGGACTCAAAACCCGAAATCTGTGGTACCGAGCGCTTGCCACTAGGCCATCATTCCCCTAAACAACTTCAGATGCATAAAGCACAGTGGGTTTTAATATATATTTTTTTGAATTTCATCCAGGTCTGGGTCGTATTGAGCCCCGTCTCTGTCAGCAGCCCAGTACAAACCAGCCTTGAAGAAGGCATGTCGTGTGGGCTGCACCGACGAATGCTATTACTCATTTAGCCCTACCCAGAGTGGCACGCTAGAAAATAGGCTACAGACGCGAGTAACACATCGACCGCAACGCTCTACGATCCTCTTAGACCGGGACCTACGGTTTAAAGTGGATTCTACTACAAACATCCATGGCACCGCTACAATGCTACACCGCTGCAATACACCGCTACCCCATGGATACTACAAACATCCATGGCACCGCCGGTGGCTCGAAGCCGAAACCTGCACTAGTCACTCGGCTATTAGGCCCCTGAAAAGTTCTTTGATTTTATTTAAAAAACAATTTTTAATTTAAGTCAGAAATAAATATTTTGAAACTAATAGGAATGTAGGCAAATTCTTATCAATATTTTTTTTTAACGTTTAGTAACTAAAAGGGATTCCTACGGGTGCTCCATCAAAACAGAAATTGACCCCTTCTACCATTGTTGTAATTTGTATGCTCTAGCAGCGCCACCCAGCGTCACATTGTAGTCTTATAAAAACCGGTTGGAACCAATTCACAGTAGAGCTGTTGCCATGGGGACGAACTGTTTTATTCCGAATGAGCTGTTGTCTTCCAGTTGAGCTTTTGCCTTTGAGATGTTACCATCCATTTTTATTCTAGTTACTATCAACCCTGTATATCTTCGTAAATATTTTTCTTTCTAATGCAGCTAGCAAACATTTAGACAGCTTGGTCTTGGATGCCTTCAGGCAAGCGCTGCACAGACGTACTCGCTTTGCATTACCCAGGGAAGCGTGTAACTTGAAGACAAGCTACGGACGCGGAGTAACAATACCCCGCAACGCACTACGATCCTATTAGACCGGAACCTACGGTTTAAAAAGTGGATTCCGAATCACTACAAACATCCATGGCACCACCGGGACTCGAACCCGAAACCCGTGGTACCGAGCGCCAGAGCGCTAGCCACTCGGCCATTCAGGCCCTCTTTATAAATATTGTTTGTAAATAAATGAAGATTCCATAAACCACTGAAGGGATTGATCCATACTTCCCGGAATACCAGAGATCTGCGGCTAACAAGAAAAATAGAACCACCGAACGAAAGAAACCAAGATAGTCGTAGTGACAACCCTCTCTCCATGAGGGATACGACAAAAATATTTTCGAGAAATTTTTATTCTACTTGTAGCTGTTGTGACTAATCCTCAGTGTCCTGCAGAGCGGGATGGACATCCTATGAGTAATCCACTCATAGAAGGAGGGAAGGGGGGCCAATCACTGGGGGGGTACCACAGGTTTCGGGTTCGTTTCCAGGCTGTACCATGAATGTTTGCAGTGGTTCGGAATCCACTTTAAGCCGTTGGTACCGGTCTATTTAGCCCTCGTGTGCACAAGATGATCGTAGAGCGACAAACTAAACCATCAAACAAACGGGCAGCTTCTATTGTGATGTAGTACCTGTAGGTAGAAGTCTGACTTGGTTCCGTGATCACTCATACAGTCATATGTGACCGGGACCTACGGTTTAAAGTGGATTCCGAACCAATGCAAACATCCATGGCACAGCCTAGAAACGAACCCGAAACCTGTGGTACCGAGAGCTAGTCACTCGGCCATCAGGGTCGGTTTTAATATTTTATCAGATATATGGCTTTCATCAAAAGAACAAAAGATTGCATGCAAGGGAGCTTAGCAGAATTCTAAATTGCTATTCTTGTTCTAATGCCACTGACAATACAGAGACAATTAATCTTTATGCCATAAACAAAGTCTGCACCAATGTTACTCATTGAGCACTACCCAGTAAGTGCGTGTAGCTTGAAGCTATGCTACGGACGCGAAGTAACATCCCCCAACGCTCCACAATCCTAATAGATCAGGGCCTACGCTTTAAAATGGATTCCGAAGCACTTCAAACATCCATAACACCCCCGGGACTCGAACTCGAAACCTGTGGCATCGAGCGCCAGCCACTCAGCCATCAGGCCTGGTTTTAATATTTTATTTATGTGCATTGTTGGTTTGTCACTCATCAAAAGAACAAAAGATTGAAATAGTGTAGAAAAATAGTTGACAAAATTTCAGAATTGTGGTAAGCTCATTTGTAAACAAACCCTTTTAAACCGAAAATGCTTTAAAAAGGAGCTTAGTGCAATTCTAAACTTTTTGTCAAATACCCAGTCCAGTCACATTAATGTGACCACCACCTACTTCCGACGTCAACGTGAAATAACCAATCACAAAAGGCAGGTGGCAGCACATTGCAGTGTATATAAAGGATGTCCTAGGGCATCGGAAAGCATTTCAATCGTTATGTATATCCTTTCTATATATATACGGTCCGATATGCCAAAGGTGGTTATTCTGGCTTTTGACAGGTGGTCACTATGGATTGCAATATCGGACCAAAAGTTCAATACCGGTATTCGGTATTTTTTAGATCTTAATACCGGGATACCGGTTTTAATACCGGTAATAGAAATTTTAGAAAAAGAAAGAAAACACATTTTTTTTTTTTTTATTTGCCAGTTTTATTAGAGAATGTAATTATCACAAAAAACATTCGAAATGGCAAACCATCTATTGCTGCCATTTTACTTATACTTTCGTCCAAATTTTTTTTTTTCAAAGTAATTTAAAATCCCTGATAGCTTGGGCTTAGAAACTGTGATTAAATTTGTATCTTCATCGCAATTAGATTATTTCCTCTTTAACAAATTTGTATCATGTTTCGTTTTTAAATGTATGGAGACCGCTTGTACTTCCTCCATTCACTTTAAAAACTCTTGAACAAATTTTTTTTACATTGGGCCACCCTATTCTTTTTTTTATCCTATAAATAATGAAACCAAACCGAAGTATTATCAACTGATTTTTTATGTTCTTAACCATTATTATGGGGTATTATTTATGAGTATAGATATAATAAATCTGAAAAATATTTGGAACTCTAAAGTATGATATGCAAATACAATGTGAATAACAAACTCACCAATTTAAAAAATATCGCAATATTACACACTTTCTTCACAATTACAACCTTGTTTTCACAGATGAGAATTTCTAGTTTTCAGATAAGAATTAACAGATAAGAATAGGAATTTCACAGATAAGAATTCTAAATGTCTAGTAAATACCGAAAATACGGTATTTAAACTTGTGAATACCGGTATTACAAAATTGTACATATGGCTCAAACTACCGGTATTCGGTATCCCGGTATTGCAATCCCTAGTGGTCACATTAATGTGACTGGACAGTGTATTTTTCATGGAATGCTTCAGTTGAACATTTGCATTTTAAACTTGAGAGCAGAAAACTAGTTACCTGGGATATCCCTTCATCTGGGCACTGATCAGATCACCCGGGACGTACTGGGTGATCTGATCTGGTCGTCTGGTCTCCCCGGCATCTTCTCCGGAGGGCTCGCCGCTGTCTGCAAGGAAAATGGCATCACTTTATTAACTGTTTGTATGCACTCGTGATGATGTTTGTATGCACTCGTGGTGGCAGGGTTGCCAGATTGGGATGCAAGTATTATCGGATTATCTCTCTTATCCAACCACACCCAAACATAATGAAACCCAATTTAATCTATTATAAATAAACTTAACATATTAATATCACATATTTTTATATATAGTTCTTCTGCACGTCTGTTTGTCACTTATCTCTTCCTAATGAACATTTTTGTGTGTGTTTCAGTGGGTCCGTGGAGGGCTTAGATTAACAATTGTAACCTGTACGTGGCCCTGCAATCGAGTTCTTGTGTTCCCTGCATAGTTTGGATTCACAGTTGGACCCGGTAGGTGGCGCTGCAATCGATATAGTTCTTCTGTGCTTGTGTTTATCACCGAACTCCCTAAACAGCTGTACCGATTATGATGAAATCTTTTTGTGAGTGTTTGAGTTTGTCCCTGAAGGGTTTAGATTCACAATTGAACCCAGTAGGTGGCGATATAATCGGGTTCTTCTGTAAGCGTGTTTGTCACTGTTACACGGTTGGAACCGATTTTGATGACATTTTTTACTTGTGTTTGAGTGGCTCCCTGGATGGCTTAAATTCACAATTATACCCGGTAGGTGGTGCTGCAATTATATATCTTTATGCATATAATTCTTCTGTAAGCGTGTTTGTCACTGAACTGCTCCTAAACAGCTGGACCATCTCTGATGAAATTTGTTGTGCCTGTTTGAGAGGATCCCTGAATGGTTTTAAATTGACAATTGGATCCGGTAGGTGGCGATGCGATCAAATTCCAGGATTTTTCTTTATTCTGAACATCTGCCGAGCCCTCCAGTAGTATATAATTTGTCTATTTAATTTTTTAATTAAGTTATTTTTGTGCTATACATCTTAGGTTACATATATATATAATAAGATTATAAGATATATATATATATGTGTGTGTGTGTGTGTGTTTGGCAGACAAAATTCACCTTTTCCAAATGAAATGTATATGTTAGTTCATTCGTTGATGTTTGTATTTCGCACCTTAAATCTGAATCGGCTCTTGTTATTAATAGACTGGTAAGCTATCTGGATCTTGCTGTCATAAGTGCCAAATAGTTCACCAGTCTATTAATTACAATTAATTAAGACAGATATTTTACATACTATATGCATCGAAATATTTTTGGAGAAGCTCTGTTGATGTGGCGCAGCTTAATCGGTTCTTATGAAGTATCCCAGTTTGGTTAGAATCGGTTCTTATGAAGTATCCCAGTTTGGTTAGAATCGGTTCTTATGAAGTATCCCAGTTTGGTTAGAATCGGTTCTTATGAAGTATCCCAGTTTGGTTAGAATCGGTTCTTATGAAGTATCCCAGTTTGGTTAGAATCGGTTCTTATGAAGTATCCCAGTTTGGTTAGAATCGGTTCTTATGAAGTATCCCAGTTTGGTTAGAATCGGTTCTTATGAAGTATCCCAGTTTGGTTAGAATCGGTTCTTATGAAGTATCCCAGTTTGGTTAGAATCGGTTCTTATGAAGTATCCCAGTTTGGTTAGAATCGGTTCTTATGAAGTATCCCAGTTTGGTTAGAATCGGTTCTTATGAAGTATCCCAGTTTGGTTAGAATCGGTTCTTATGAAGTATCCCAGTTTGGTTAGAATCGGTTCTTATGAAGTATCCCAGTTTGGTTAGAATCGGTTCTTATGAAGTATCCCAGTTTGGTTAGAATCGGTTCTTATGAAGTATCCCAGTTTGGTTAGAATCGGTTCTTATGAAGTATCCCAGTTTGGTTAGAATCGGTTCTTATGAAGTATCCCAGTTTGGTTAGAATCGGTTCTTATGAAGTATCCCAGTTTGGTTAGAATCGGTTCTTATGAAGTATCCCAGTTTGGTTAGAATCGGTTCTTATGAAGTATCCCAGTTTGGTTAGAATCGGTTCTTATGAAGTATCCCAGTTTGGTTAGAATCGGTTCTTATGAAGTATCCCAGTTTGGTTAGAATCGGTTCTTATGAAGTATCCCAGTTTGGTTAGAATCGGTTCTTACGAAGTTCCGACCGGATTAACAATCTATAAATTACAATTCATTAAGCTGGATACTTTATAATATATCTAATAAACAACAATTCAAAGGACCTAAATTTAAAAAGCATATCATGAGAAGTAAATACATTCATGTCCATAAATTAAGGATAATGAAGTTCAGGTAAAGAAAGAGATAGAAGCAAAACAAATTTGACTTATTTGTAAAGTCTATTTATTAAACAAAAAGGTAAAGAGCAAAAAGATGCTATATGTTTGACATAATTAATAAAAATTGCGATTTTTACTCCCTGAGCAAATTTAAAAAAGAACCTATTTACAAAAAACAGTATAACATGGTTAGTATGATGGTTAATATGGAGTATGTCTCCCGACGATGCAATACAGGCCTTACAACGCCTAGGCATGCGGAGTATCAAATTATCAATCTGATCTTGAGGAATATTACACCACTCATCAAGCAATGCCCTCCGAAGTTCCGGTTGACAGGTGGGAGGGGATTGACGGGCTACAATTCGTCGGCCAAGCATATCCCAAACATGCTCTATTGGATTCAAGTCCGGTGAATATGCTGGCCAATCCATACGGGTGATATCCTCCAATTGAAGGCATTCGTCTACAATATTTGCACGGTGAGGACGGGCGTTGCCATCCATAAACAGAAATTCAGCACCCATGGCGCCCCGAAACAAACGTACATGTTGTTCCAGAATGACATCCCGATAGCTGTGGCCTGCCATCGTTACATTCTGAACATGCAGGTCAGTTCTGGAACCAAGAATAATTCCTCCCCAAACGAGCCATCCTGCACCACCGTAACGGTGTCGTTCAATGGGGTTCTCTTGGTGGTAACGGGTACTTGGCGCTCTCCAGATGAAAGTCCGGCGAAAATCAGACTGCAAACAAATCTGGACTCGTCGGAAAACATCACACAAGACCACTGTTGCGGTGTCCACAATGCATGCTCTCTACTCCAGGTTAATCGCAGGTGACAGTGAGTTGCGGTAAGTGGAACACATCTGAGAGCATATAGACCAATGTGCCCTAAGCGTCTGTACACGGTCTGCCTTGAAACTGTCGTACCAGTAACTGACGAGACAGGTCTGATGCTGTGCTCCGTCTGTTTCTTTTGGCAGTAACTGCTAAATACCGGTCCTCATTCGGCGTTGTAACTCGGGGGCGACCTGTGCTGTAACATCTACTCACTTTACCATCCTCTTGACTCGTTGCCAAAGCCTGAGATGACACTCTGGGCGATTCCAAGTCCCTCGGATACTTCCAGCTGGGTACGTCCCCATTCCAGTCGTCCAATAATTCTACCACGTAAAAATCCTCCAAATGCTTCCTTTGTACCATAACTATGCGGTTATTGCACTGAAAGGCTTTTAAAAAGCGCTTGTGAACAATTTTACTTCTTTGCCACCATTCCTTATATACCCCTCTCTTACACTCGTCATTGTGACGTACTATCCGCGCCATCTGGTGGTTTCCTGTAATTTGCATATTCTTCTTCAAGATGTGTGTGATAATTCTACAGGTGAAATTTTTATTTTTGAGTCCAATTTCTGTGAGATTCTGAATTATCCTTAATTTATGGACATGAGTGTATTTTAACTATGTTCAAATGCTTGAGGTTCTAACAGACTTATTTCATCCTATTTTTACTTACTGAGCTTTATATCTGAGTATTTCTGGGATGCTTACCTCCCTCCCGCTTCTTGCTATGTTCAAATGCTTTAGACTCTAACAGACTTATTTCATCCTAGTTTTACTTACTGAGCTTTATATCTGAGTATTTCTGGCATGTTTACTTTCCTTCGGCTACTTGCTATGTTCAAATGCTTTAAAAACTCTATAAAAGTATTTGACTGCATTGAAATTAAGAATTAAAAAATAATAATGTTTTGTCTAAAAATATTAAATTATTTTTATTTCTAAAATTTTATTACAATTCATTAATTAACATTATAGAAATTAAACGTTATAAATATGAAAATAATAATAATAATAATACTCCTAGTTTCTAACTATTCTTTAGTGATTCCAACTATAGTTATTAAACACTAATTTTTTTTTTCACATAAATTGTTTAAAATAATAAAAAAATGAAGCATACCAGTTTTTTTTTTTTCCCCTCGTATTTCGTTCTTCGTCTTACATTGCTGGCCAACTATAAAAATAAACCAAATTTCATTCAAAACCATAAACATAATTTCATTTCATTCATTCATCATTTTCATTTATAAAAAAAAAATAATGTCTAAAAATACTTTGTTCAATTCCTTCTATTCGCTCACACTCCCGTATATATATATCTTGTTCAAATTTTCAATCGTTCATAAAATACTTTTTTCTTTCATCCACTCAAGTTCAAATGCATTTTTTGAACTCGTAGTGGATGACACTGGATGTTAATACAGTTTTTTCAAATATTAATTCAGTAATTTAATTTTAATTAATTAATTTTAGGTTTTTTTTTTTTAGATTTCAGTTGCATATATCTACCAACAGATGGCGCCATATAAACTTTAAAAAAAAAAAAAAAAGAAGGAAATTTATTTATAATGGACTTTCTGCAATAAAGTAAAAAAAAGTAGGAATTGACTTTAATTTTTTTTTTTTTTTATATGTATTACTTGTTTACTTGTTTTCTACATTCCATATGTCTTAACGTAATTTAAAGTAATCTTTTCTGTAAATTTACTTAGAGAGATGAGTAATGAGATGGACTTGTAGCTATCTGGCTTGATTGAATCTTTACGAGGTTTAATAACTGGAAGTATTCTTGCAATTCTCCATGAAGAAGGGATGAATTCCCTGAGATTAATAATAGTATCAATGATGTTACAAATATTACACATAATTTGAAATGGCAGGTTTTTTTTAAAATTTTATTAGTTATATTATCAAAGCCGAGTGCATTAGCAATTTTTAAAGAAACGACGTATTTAATAATAGTGTTAGTTTTAGTATGAGAAATTTTGATTTGTATTATAAAAAATTAATAATGTTGTTATTAACAGTTTCTGTCGTAGCAGGATTAGAGGTTTTATTTTCAACAAACTGTCTCTGAAGACCGTTAGCAAAATCAGGATATCTTTACTGATATCAGAAAGAGAAGGAATAGAATTCTGGTCAATAATGGTACCAATATGAATTATCTTTCTTTTACATTCTTTGCAGTCCTCCAGATGGAGCCATCAGCTTTATTCAGAGTTTGAATTTTTGCTTAGTTTGTAGCTCTACGGTCATTTTGTGCATACTTTAAGCTCATTAGACAGACCTACAGTTTAACGTGGTTTCCGAACCCCTCAAAAACATCCATGCCACATCCAGGTTTCGAATTTGAAGTCTGTGGTACCAACAAAGGCGAGAGCGCTAGCCAATTGGCCATCACGCCGCTAGAGTTTGGAAAAATTAGATTAAGAATTTTATTTAAAAATATAAATTTATCAGCTAAATTTAGATTAAGCCATATAAGATATGTAATGGAAGGATCTCTGGCAATTTGCCAATCTTTAATCTTTTTCCTTCAGTTCCTTTCCTTTTTTTTTTTTTTTTTTTTTTTTTTTAGATATAGAAGTTTTTATATAAGGAGGTAAATAATTAGTATTGGTAGAACTGGATAGGTTTAGAAGCAAATTTATGAGAGTGCATAATAGTATGTGTTAAGGTACACTAACACCTTTAAAAACGCGGTTTTCGACCACAATTTCGATTTTGAAATTTTGTAAGCATGTATTTTAAGTTTTCTAAATATCTTTATAGTTTGTTTCTATGTGTTTTAGAACTAGAGTTGTGTTAGTTTAAACTTCCCTTGAGACTAATTTTTGAACCGGAAGTACGATTTTCGTAACAGGAAATGATAGTTTCAATATGTTTACCTTCATTATTTCCTCAATATTGACTGTAAAACCTATTCTAATATAAATAAAAAATCATTAAATAATGTTTTTCATCGCTTAAAAAAAATATTGGTTTCACTATCTGATAAAGAATCTGGCTACAAGTTGTCTGAAAGTTTGTTGTTTGTATTTGCTGTTGTATGTTAATATGGATATCTATACAGTAATTAACTTTACCATTTGTTTTGTGATTTCTTTCATCATAAAATAATAAAACATTTGTTTTTGAAGAAAAAAATATATTTTATAAGTTTGAATTTGAATTGAAATAAAATATATGGAGTTGTGAATCAAAAACATTGAACTTTTTTCTATGCCTAAAGTGTGTCAACATTTTTAAACAATATATGTTGTGAACTGTTATTTCAAACACTGTGTGTTGTATTTGATTAAGAATTATAAAATGGAATGTGAGCTACAAGATAATAGAATATAGACAATATAATTTTAAAGAAAGATGGTGAATTTTAAGGATTTTTTGAAAAGTGTGAAAATGAAGTAAACTCTGCAATTATTTGATATAATGATAACATTAAAATTTTATAAAAGGGTATTATAATAGTTGCAAGTTAAAAATCAAGGACATTTTATTTGAAAAACTTTTGTTATTTGAATAACACAGAATTTGAGTTATAAATTTGAGTGATTTGAATAATGTCGAAGAAAAATTGATAAATAGTACTTTTCAATTGGAAGTTATTTAAAGAAAACAAAGCAAATAAATAAGTGTTTATATTAATAAAGGAGAATTGAAATCTCAATAACATTTTTATGTATGTACATTTGTTTTTGTTTACATTTAAAAAGTTAGTTTTAATTATTTCTCATTTGAATTTTTATACATTTTGTAATCATTCAAAATATCATAATACAATATTTCTGCTCTAAATGCTTGAAACTTCATGTAAAAGTTTTCTTTAAATGTATGAAAGGAACAGAACATGGAAATTATCCTAAATTCATAAATTATTTTTATTTCAGTTGTTAAATTAAGAATTTTTGTAAATTTTTTAAAAAAGTTTGTGTCGATAAACTTTAAGCATACAAAAATGTATAAATAATTAAGATATAAATTTGAAAATAGTATATTAGTTACATAATGGTATTCCCAACATAAAAATACTTACAAAGGAAAACATTCATGTTTTATTCATTTATTTATTTTTGATTATCAAGTTTTGCAACAATATCAAATTTTTGCAATTGTTATCCATATTTTAAAAAATAAATTGTATAAAAATAGATAAAGTTGATATTTTTATGCAAAATTTAAAGGTTTTGAATACATTGAATCAAAACACTTGTAAAATATCTAAATATTTTAAATCCAGGACATTTCATATTAAAAGGTTTTCCAAGAGGAGAAAAGTTGCAAAAATATTTTTGTCGAAAGCAAATTTTAACTTCTTCAAAACAGAGCTCAGAAAATCTTTAGAGCTTTAAGGAAAAAATAAAACTATGTTTTTCAATAAATAAGAACATGAACTTGATAATTCAATGGCATTTTAATCTATTTACAACATTTTTAAAAGTAAGATCTCGGATTAAAAGTTGTTTTTAGCTTTTTCTCAGAATGAATTTTTATACTTTTGTTTTCATGTGAAACACCATAACACAAGTAATTTTGATCCAAATGCTACAAAACTTGGTAGATATGTTTTTCATAAATGTTTACAGGAAATAGACTTTGAAATGATTCTAGCTACATAAATATTTTTTATTTTAATTGTTAAACTTGCAATTACATGCAAATTTTGGAAGAATTTTGTGTCGACAACATTTAAACTAGTACAAAATAATAAAAGATGTAAATTACCAGAGGCCTATTCCCTGTAAAATTTTTAGTACAAACTTAGAAATTTAAAAAATATTGATTTCATTTTGAGTTATCATGGTTTGTAACAATATCAATTTTTGGCCATTTTTACCCATATTTTTAGCTTATAAAAAATTTAAAAAATAATAATGAAATTTTTTTTTTAAGTGAAATCATTAGTTTTTAGATACATTTAATCCAAAAATGTGTAAAAATAAAAAAATTTCTTCGAAAGTGTTCGGTACCTTAAAGTAATAACTTTTTTTTATCAAGTTGTTGAGAGGAATTGCAATTTAAGATAGAGTAAGAAGTACTGCTATTAAGTTCAGAAAACATAACCCAATTAGTAGACACTTTATGTTAATTAAGAATGTTAGTAATAGCGGGGGGCAATATAAAGATGACAATGCCATGGTTATGGTCAAATGAGAGCTCACAGATGGTATTAATTAGATCAGTTAGATTATTTAGAATAATCACAAGAGAAATTATTATTCAGAACCAAGTCTATTCTTGTAGCACTATTGTGGCCTGTTTGCGGATCCAAAATATTAAGTACCAGTTTAAGATGATTCAAAAATATACTAGTTCTATTTCTATTTTACAACCCCAAGAGGGGCTAAAATCACCACATAATATTGTAGAAGGATTTGTAAAAAAAAGCACATAAGCTGTTTGTGAAAAGTGTTATAAAATATTAATAGTATTACAAATATCGAATTTCAGATTTACTTTGCGGCGCGTATATCTGGAGTGCACTCTTAACAAAAGAAATTGTTTCGTTCGCTTTTTTTTTTTTCGTCTATAAATCAGATGTTCCCTTTGCACGCAATATTGACACTGTACGCTTTAAATTAATGGTCAAAACTGCACATACTGTTAATTGAAAACAAGTAATATAAAAAAAAATTTAAGTCAATTCCTACTTTTTTTTTCATTCTATTTATAAAAGTCCTTTATAAATAATTTTCATTCATTTTTTAAGTTTATCTGGCGCCCCCTCTATTGGTAGATGCATGCAACTTAAATCTAAAAACTAAAATTAATTAATTAAATTTAATGAATGACTTAATATATGAAAAAAAAAAAAGTACATTAACATCCAGTGTCATCCACTACAAGTTCAAAAAAAAAGTACTTAAACTTGAGTGGATGAATAAAAAATATTTTATGAACGATTGAAAATTTGTACAAGATATATATAGGGGAGAGTGTTACCCAAATAATAGAAGGTATTGAATATAGTAATTATTCAGAAAGGTAATAAAAAAAAATTATGAAATTATTACCAAACAAATTTAATAAAAACATAACATAAAATTATTAACAAAATGCATGAGATGGATTTTGGACTTCTACTGTGCCTTAAACGAGCTCAGGCCATGCGACTCACCTTTAGCTGATTTTCTTGGGTTCCTTGACTTTGACCTCGGGCTCAGAGCATAAGATCGTGAAGGACGTGACCGGCACCCTGTTCTGCTTCCGGCAACACCCTTGATGACATCGTCCTGGTCGTAGAAAGAATTAAAAATGAAGAACATCATTTGAATAGTAACATTTAACTCTTCATTAACTATAAATACTATAACATGATTAGTGGTGAACAACATACTACAGCTGGCCACCCTTACATGGTAGGCAAAAATTCAAGCAGTTGGCAAAATTTAAAATTCAGCGAAATCTCCAAATTAGAGTGCAAAAAATAGCTAAATAAACACAACACAGTTTACTTATAAAGTATATACTTGGAGTAATTCTAATTTTTATATAAAGACTTAAATACATTCAGAAATTACTCCACGTAAAAAGTATAAAGAGGTAATTTGTCAAAACAGAATAGAAGATGAAAAGTATACTATTATAGCTTTGGACTTAAATACATTAAGAATTACTCCAAGCAAACAAAACAGGAAATTTGTCAAAACAGAATAGCAGATGAAAAGTATACTATTATAGCTTTTCACTTAAATACAATAGGAATAACTGTAAGTAAATAATCAGAAAATTTAAAAATCAAAATAGCCTATGAAATACATACTATAATATATTTGGACTTAAATGCATTAAGAATTACTTCAAGCAAACTAAACAGGAAATTTGTCAAAACAGAATAGCAGATGAAAAGTATACTATTATAGCTTTTCACTTAAATACAATAGGAGTAACTGTAAGTAAATAATCAGAAAATTTAAAAAATCAAAATAGCGTATGAAATGCACACTATAATAGATTTGGACTTAAATACATTGAGAATTACCCAAGCAAACTAAACAGGAAATTTGTCAAAACAGAATAGCAGATTAAAAGTATACTATTATAGCTTTTCACTTAAATACAATAGGAATAACTGTAAGTAAATGAATAGAAAATTTGACAAATCAAAATAGCATATGAAATACATACTATAATAGATTTGAATTTAAATGCATTAAGAATTACCCAAGCAAACTAAACAGGAAATTTGTCAAAACAGAATAGCAGATTAAAAGTATACTATTATAGCTTTTCACTTAAATACAATAGGAATAACTGTAAGTAAATGAATAGAAAATTTGACAAATCAAAATAGCATATGAAATACATACTATAATAGATTTGAATTTAAATGCATTAAGAATTACTCCAAGCAAACTAAACAGGAAATTTGTCAAAACAGAATAGCAGATGAAAAGTATACTATTATAGCTTTTCACTTAAATACAATAGGAATAACTGTAAGTAAATGAATAGAAAATTTGACAAATCAAAATAGCGTATGAAATACATACTATAATAGATTTGAATTTAAATGCATTAAGAATTACTCCAAGCAAACTAAACAGGAAATTTGTTAAAACAGAATAGCAGATGAAAAGTATACTATTATAGCTTTTCACTTAAATACAATAGGAATAACTGTAAGTAAATGAATAGAAAATTTGACAAATCAAAAATAGCGTTTGAAATACATACTATAATAGATTTGAATTTAAATGCATTAAGAATTACTCCAAGCAAACTAAACAGGAAATTTGTCAAAACAGAATAGCAGATGAAAAGTATACTATTATAGCTTTTCACTTAAATACAATAGGAGTAACTGTAAGTAAATAATCAGAAAATTTAAAAAAATCAAAATAGCCTATGAAATACATACTATAATAGATTTGAATTTAAATGCATTTAGAATTACTCCAAGCAAACAAAACAGGAAATTTCTCAAAACAGAATAGCAGATGTAAAGTACTATTATAGGTTTGGCCTTAAATACAGTAGGAATAACTGTAAGTAAATGAATAGAAAATTTGACAAATCAAAATAGCGTATGAAATACATACTATAATAGATTTGAATTTAAATGCATTAAGAATTACTCCAAGCAAACTAAACAGGAAATTTGTCAAAACAGAATAGCAGATGAAAAGTATACTATTATAGCTTTTCACTTAAATACAATAGGAATAACTGTAAGTAAATGAATAGAAAATTTGACAAATCAAAATAGCGTATGAAATACATACTATAATAGATTTGGATTTAAATGCATTAAGAATTACTCCAAGCAAACTAAACAGGAAATTTGTCAAAACAGAATAGCAGATGAAAAGTATACTATTATAGCTTTTCACTTAAATACAATAGGAATAACTGTAAGTAAATGAATCAGAAAATTTAAAAATCAAAATAGCCTATGAAATACATACTATAATAGATTTGAATTTAAATGCATTTAATAGAATTACTCCAAGCAAACAAAACAGGAAATTTCTCAAAAACAGAATAGCAGATGTAAAGTACTATTATAGGTTTGGGCTTAAATACAATAGGAATAGCTGTAAGTAAATAAACAGAAAATTTGACAAATCAAAATACCGTATGAAATACATACTATAATAGATTTGAACTTAAATACATTAAGAATTACTCCAAGAAAACTAAAGAAGTAATTTGTCAAAACAAAATAGCAGATGAAAAGTATATTATTATAGCTTTGACATAAATACAATAGGAATAACTGTACGTAAATTAAACTAAAAGTTTGACAAAACTAAATAGAGTATGAAATGCATACAATTATAGCTTTGGACTTACTATCAATAGGAATATCTGTAAGTAAACTAAACAGGAAAGTTGTGAAAACAGAATAGCAGACGAAAAGTATACTATTATAGCTTTGGACCTAAATGCATTAAGAATAATTCCAAGTAAACTATACGGAAAATTTGACAGAACAAAATAGCATGTGAAACGTACACTATTATAGCTTGTATCCAAAGCTGTAATAGTGTAAATTTCATATTAATGAATCCAGGAATAAATAATGGAGAAATATATTTGGCTATGTATATATATAGGAATCTGCATATTATATTTACCAAGTATTTAATGTATGATTTTCATTGTAATGTAATGATATATGATTTTCATTGTAATGTAATGATGTATAATTTTCATGGTAATATGGTGAAAGTGAAATATGGAAATAACATTTTATTAAAATATTTATAATGTTTTTGTTTAATTTCATATTTATTTAAATTAATTGAACAAATAAAAATCATACCATCTCCTCTAAATCAATTTCCATTGCAGATATTGATGTTTCAACTGAAAAAAAAAAAAGATGTTAATATATTAAATTACATCAAATAGCTGCAATATTTTATAAATATATATATATGTATATATATATATATACATATATATAAGAATATCTGAAAATTAAAAAAAAAAATTATTTTTTAAGAAAATTTAAAAGATGTCACAAAGAAGATGAGAATATTTTTGTAAAAGAAATATGCAAATATATTTTAAGGTGACTGGTCATAATCTGGGCCTAACTTTTTATATGTTTATGGAAGTTTTGTTCAATACTAATGTTCAATTAGATTATTAAACATTGAAAAACATGAAAATTGAAATAATTTTATAACTATAGTTTTTGTTAAAATTTGGCAAACATTTATGACGTATCATCAATTCAACATCAAACATTGAATATAGTATTCATAACATTTTAACTTAATACCTTCATAACATATATAGTTAAAATTTCATTAGATTCTTAAAACTAATATAACAGTTATGGCAGTATCATTAAATATAAGAAATTATTATATTATTTAATAATATATTAATAAATAATATATTATAATTTAATAAATATTAATTGCTATATTAATAAAATTAATGATTATAATTAATTTTATTATTTTAATGAAACTTATTAATTAAATTAATAAAAAAATATATTATAATTTAATATATTATTTTTCAGAAATTCAATTGAAAGTTTTGAATACATAAATTCAGTATCTAATAGCTCGTGAAGGAACAGCTCTCTTGCGACTTCTCCTGACTCTAGAAACCAATACCAAACGGTTTTCAGGTCTGAAAATAAAACAATAATAAAAACAAATAAATAATCTAAGCAATCATTTAATCAACAACACACAATTTCGACGAAAAATATTTCTGAATTACAAACTAAAACTAATATAAATAAATAATAAAATATAATATAAATTGGCCGACATTTAGACCACCATCGCATTTAAAACCTAAAACCGAAATCAGAATCCGTTACATATTTCAAAAATATGAAAAAGATATTCAAACTTAATTAATACTTAGAACTAGGCAAGCTTACTTCTGAAACAAAAAATATATTTATATAAAAAAAATACAAAGTTACCTATAAAATTATTTAATAATTACTTAGTTATTATGTTTACATTTTATTTTAACTAAATGCTTTGAGTAAAAAACATAAATAAAAATATACATATTATCGCAAAAACATATATAGAAACAACATAAACATATCTCAAATAAATCAAAAACATATATAGAAACATACATTAAACATATATATATATATAATCTATATTTATATATATCTTAAAATATGTATCTTACTCATATATAAAGCCATATATAAACATATATCTTGAAAACATATATATTATCACAAAAACTGTCATTTTCAACTTATTATCTAGTTAATAACTTGTTTAAAAACTTTAATTTCCTTTTGTGCAAGTTGATTCATAACTACTTTTTCAAAGAAGAAAAATAAATTAATATTTTGTATAAAATGCTCGTGAAAATTTTTTTTAAATATATAATAATTCCAAACTATTTTATAAAAAAAAAGCACATAAAACAAATTTAAACAAAAAATTTTTAAATATTTAAAAATTTAAGCGCGAGAAAGACCATTTAAAAAATACGTAAGTGCCAAGCATACGAAAACCCACACTCTAATTTTATAATACTAATTTTATAGGTAAATATTCTTATACAGGTTAAATACAGGTTATACATAGGCTATATATATATATATATATATATTAAATATCAAAATACTAATTTTATCGGTTAAATATTCGAATTTTTCACTAAAATCATAATTTGACCGTTTGCTTACCTTAACAGAAACAATTTGATAATTATTTAAAAATCTAAAGTGTTGCCAATTATATTAAACTAATAATTACATAACACTCATAAGAATAACCGCAATAAGATTTTCTTTTGTGAATCATTCACACAAATTATCAGCAACAACTAAAAATTGCATTGCGACTTTAGACCACCACCATTTAAACCACATTTAAAACCTAAAAATGAACTTAAAACCGAAATCAGAATTTGTTTTGTTTTTCAATAAATGTGAAAAAAAAAAAAATCAAACTTACGACTTAAACTTAGCAGTTTTCAACAACGTTTACTTCAGAAACGAAATATATTTATCTAAAAAAAAAAAAAAATAGGTTATCAATAAAATTACTTAAGAATTACCTAGTTATTTTGTTTACATTTTATTTTACCTATATGCTTTAAAAAAAACATATATAAAATTACATATAAACATATATCTTAAACATATATATAAAATCTATATATCTTAAAACATATAAAGACATATATAATCACATATCTTAAAAACATAATACATGTATATTATCACAACAACTGTCATTTTCAATTTTAAAAAATTAAAAACAAATTTTAATATATTAAAATTTTAAACTTTATTCAAAAAGCACGTGAATAAATTTTTTTTAAAAAGGCACGTGAAAGAATTTTTAAAAATGCACGACAAAGACATTTATAAATATCCAAAATTTAAAGTGTCAAGGATCGGAAAAACCCCACTCCTGAAAACAATACTAATTTTATAGGTTAAATATTCAAATTTTTATTTTCACGAAAATCATAATTTTAGCATGGTTTGCTTACCTTAAAAGAAACAATCTGCTAATTATTTAAAAATCTACCAATTATATTAGGGTAATAAGTATATAACACTAATAAGAAGAAACGCAATCAGTTTTCTTTTTGTGAATCATTCGTACACATTATAAATCAGCAGCTACTACAAATTGCATTTGCAAACACCATTTGGTCAACCCATCACACATAAACCCCCAAAACAAAACTTAAAAACCAAAATCAGAATTCGTTATGTTTTCCAATACATATGAATAGAATTCAAACTTACATATATTATCAGTAACTACTAAAAATTACATTTTCGATCGACATTTGGAACATCCAACACATTTAAAACTTAAAAAACCAAACTTAAAACCAAAATCAGAACTCGATATGTTTTCCAATACATATGAATAGAATTCAAACTTACATATTATCACCAACTACTAAAGATTACATTTGCGAAAACCATTTGGACAACCCAACACATTTAAAACTTAAAACCGAAATCAAAATTCGTTATGTTTTTTCAATAAATGTGAAAAAAAAAAAAAGAATTCAAACTTACGTAATACTTAGAACCAGGCAAGACTCACTTCTGAAATAATATATTCTAATAAACCAAGAACACACAGCTTCTTGAAACAGTACTAATAAAATAGTTCCAATAATAATATAAACATTCGTTCTTCTTCCACAAGTTTCTCTTTTTTTCCCTCCCTTTCTGCTTAATCCATTTATCAAAAAGGATTTATTACGTTTTTACCTTCATCACAATTTAATTTATTGTTGTGGGGAATCTTTTTTCCCCTCATTCAAACGAATGCGCGATGAAACGTTGAGTAATCGTTTGGCAGAATTTCGAATCAATAGGATTTTTTTTAAATGTCCAAATTTATTCCAAACGAAAACGATGTTCTAAAGAACGGTTTTTTTTCTATTGCGATTTTAAACATGGCGTATTTGTCATTAGTCATGAAAATCTTTATCCTTTCAAAGAACATCATGGGGAATATTATTATATTTTTATTATTATATTATTTATATAATAATAAAAAATATTATTATATTTATGTTATTTATATTTTTTATATTAAAAAAAGAAGGATTCTTCGATTAATGATGAAAAAAGATCTTATAGAAGATACAAAGCTTATAGAAGCGATTTTAAATATGACGTATTTGTCATTAGTCATGAAAATCTTTATCATTTCAAAGGACATCATGGGGAATATTATTATATTTTTTATTATTACATTATTTATATAATAATAATAAAAATATTATTATATTTATGTTATTTATATGTTTATATTAATTTTTATATTTTTTTTAATTAAAAATGAAGGATTCTTCGATTAATGATAAAAAGATTTTATTGAAGATAAAATAAAAAAAATTAACAGAAAATAAGATTTAATGCAATTAATTAATTAATTAATATATTATGACATATATGTTAATATATTAATCTATGCTAATATAGTATTAATTAATTTAATTAATATAGCATACGATTAAAATGTACCATCTTTTTTTTAATTGTCTTATGTTTTTCTATGATACTTTGGTACATGTCAATCTAGTATTATTATTTTTATAGGATACAGACATATTTTTATATAAAAAAACTTTTTTTAGCTTTTATATCTTAACTTTTTTTTTTTATCATTATGAGAAACTTTTATTTATTTAATTTTTTAATTTGTTTATTTTTAATTATTTAATTTTTTTTTTTTATGAAAAACTTTTTTTTTTTTTTTTTTTAAATGTATGGGTATTGTTTCAGGGAGCAGGGTTTTTCGTGTTCTTCGTCATCTTCAATTTTAGTTTTAAATTTCTTTCACGAGCTTTTTACATGTAATATTTATTTTTTTTTTTTTAATTTCTTTGACGAACATTTTTTTATACAAAATATTTTTTCTAATTATTTCATTGGCTTTTTTATTATGCATTATACATTATTTTTATTTATAAAACAACTGAGGCATTATTAAATAATTTAATAAAAAATTAATTCAAAGTAAAATGAATACAAAATTGTTCTAAAAGATCGTCTGGCGAAAAAGCAATGGCAATTTCATTTCAAAGTGAAAATGAGAATTTTTGAGAAAAAAATTAGCTTAGAATTCTGTACGTGGTATTTTTTTTTTAAAGATTGGTGATACATTTTGTTCTTACTTTCAGTTATAAATTTTATACGCAACCTACAAGTTAGAAAGATATACTAATCAGCTAATTAATAATCTTTTCAATAAAACTACTCTTCAAATTTTAAATCTCACAAGCATAGCCGAGTCGAATGTTTCATACATAATACGTTGATAAGCATTATAAATCTATAGGCTAGAACAGGGGGCTGGCCAATCCAAATAACCTTGCGCGACATTTTGGAAATGCAACATAATTCTGCGGTCTGCATATACAATTATATATCTCCCTATTAGATTTGGACCCATTACAGACATTTTTTGAAGTAGAAAATTGAACATAATGAGTTATTATTATTGTGTTTACTGTTCTTCTTACATGTAAACCTAGACTAATAATAATGATACTAAACGTACATTGTAAAGAAATATATAATACTAAAAATGAATTATAAAAAATATAAATTTAATAAAAATATTTATTTGTCTAGTGTGATATTTATTTCTCTACTCATTCACTTGCAAATCGATCTCAATTTCGATATTTGCCCATCGTAATGTCGCAGGTGAGCGTCCGTTATGTTTGAGCGTGTTTTGCGTTGGGTCCATTTCATTTTAGAAAAAAACTATTCGCATGTTTAAGATGAACCAAATGCGCTAACAACTTGGACTAAGAGTATGGTTTGCTCTGCTGTCAACAATCACCTATGCGTATCTAGGGATGATTAGATCACTAAAGTGAAACACAGAAACCGATTATATGAGATGTTCCAAGATGCGAGTCCTCATGAGTACGCAGAATATAATTTAATTATTCTGCGAACTCATAACTGTAAGCTCATCCATAAAACAGGCAATATCTGTAAAATACTCGCAAGAATATTTTTTAAAATCACAGTTAATTTTTTTTTTCTCGTCATTTCGACAGTTCATTTTTGAATACATGGATGCACACATAGTGTATTTTTAATACATTTTTTCACTACTTTCGCCATTATAAAATAAATATAATTTGTAACAGTGTGATAAGTCTCACGGGCGGGAAAATTATTCAAGGTGGGCCACGCGGGTTGGACACCCCTGGCTAGAAAGTCCTTCTATTGACCTAAGGGGGCAAGTGTAATTTTCTTATACACTTAAGTTACTCATGTATTACAAAAGTAATCTAAAAATAGACTTCCATTATTCAAACTTAAAACTTCCAATAGAAATCCATACATTAAAATCCACACTCTTGTTAAACTATTTAAAAAAAAAAAAAAATTTTCGTGTTCTTAATCTTATAGATTATATGTAGTTCGAAACCAATACTAATATCGTGACCAAAAAGTAAGACCAATTATATTTTTTTCAGAAACTCTTTATTTATTCTTCCAAATTTATTTCATCGCATTCAAAGTAATCTCCTCCGGACACAGTGCACTTATGACAATTTTTTTTTCCAATCTTCAATGTATGCTAAAAAGTCATCGGCAGGGATGGCCTTCAAAGCGCGCGGTGATTCACGTTGAATCTCTTCAATCGACTCAAAACGGTGTCCCCAGATGGGTATTTTGAGTTTAGGAAATAGCCAGAAGTCGCACGGTGTGAATACGGTGGTTGTGGAACGATATTTGTTTCATTTTTGGAGAAAAAGATCACGAAGAATCAATGCAGTGTGATCTAGCGCATTCGGTGTTTTCGGTACCAATCGAGATTGGACGCGTTTGCGGGCCAAAATGGAATTGACCGATCCTTTTGAAATTCCAACATCACTAGCAAGGTCTCTAATTGTAAATCAATGGTTTGCAAGCAACAAATATTTAATTTTTTGGACGTGAGCTTCGTTGGTTGAGGTGGAGGGTCGACCAGAGGGCTCTTCGTCTTCAACGCGTTCTCTGCTTTTTTTTTTTTTAACTGTTTATACCACTTGTAAGCATTTCTTTCCGATACAGGAATGCTCACCAAATACCTTCTGCAACATTCTATATGTTTCCGCAAACCAAAATTGAATGCAAGTTCTTTGCTCAATGAATTCAGATAGTTCAAAAATCGCCGGAATCAGTTTCAGCGTCTCACAAAGCCAAGCGTAATTCAAACACTCATGAATATTTTGACGTGAAATTTCACACAGATGTCAAGGACAGTGTCAGCAACCTAAAAAAGAACAAAAAATTGAAATTCCATAAGCCCCGGAATTTTGAATTGAAAAATTGATCTTACTTTTTGGACACAGTAGTGAGCATTATAAATCTATAGGGCAGAAAGTTCTTCTTGTACCCGAAGGGTGCGACTGTAATTTTCTTATACACTTAAGTTACTCATGTATTACAAATGTAATCCAAAAATAGACTGCCATTATTTAAACATAAAAAAAAAATTTTTGTCGTGCTGTTAATTTTATAGATATAGGCAGTTCAAAACTAGTACTATTTAATTTTTATTCACATTGGTTTGGTGATTATAGCCATTATTTCAAACCGTTTTCTGCAATTTAAGTGGTTACATATAACGTCATGATCTCGGTTCTGGCAACTACTATGACAAATATTTTTAATTTTCAATACTAAGCACATAATAAGTGCAATGCAACGATTCACATCCATCTAGAATGATCGTTGCAGAAGAAAAAGAAAGATTTTTCAGTTTGTTGAAACACAGTATTTCATTGCTATATTCCAAATGATTGATTGGTGTTGTTTAATAGTACAATGTACTAGTTTTAGCCAAGCTGTGACAAGGAATAATTAAGTGTTATTTAACGGCACTAGGTACCACTTTTGGTCAAGCTGAAACTACAATCAGCATGAGCTGTTGTTTAATGGCACAATATACCAGTTTTAGTCAAGCTGAGCCCAGGAACAATGAGATGTTGTTTAACGGAGCATGTACCAGTTTTGACCATACTGTGAAAATGGACAATGTGGTACTGTGTCATATTACGAGGTACCAGTTTTGGTCAAGCTCTGCCAAAGAACAATGAAGTGTTATTTAACGGCACATGTATCAATTTTGGCCTTACTGTGAAAGGAATAATGTAGTGTTTTTTAATGACACAGCAGGTGCCAGTTTTGGCCTAGCTGAAGCTAGAGCCAACATGAAATATTGTTTAATGGCAATCGGTACCAATTTCGGTCAAGCTGTGACAAGGAACAATGGAGTGTTATTTAATATCACAATATGCCAGTTTTGGCCAAGCTGTGCCAAGGAACAATGAAGTATTGTTTAACGGCACATGTATCAATTTTGGCCTTACTGTGAAAGGAATAATGTAGTGTTTTTTAATGACACAAGGTGCCAGTTTTGGCCTAGCTGAAGCTAGAGCCAACATGAAATATTGTTTAATGGCAATCGGTACCAATTTCGGTCAAGCTGTGACAAGGAACAATGGAGTGTTATTTAATATCACAATATGCCAGTTTTGGCCAAGCTCTGCCAAAGAACAATGAAGTGTTATTTAACGGCACATGTATCAATTTTGGCCTTACTGTGAAAGGAATAATGTAGTGTTTTTTAATGACACAAGGTGCCAGTTTTGGCCTAGCTGAAGCTAGAGCCAACATGAAATATTGTTTAATGGCAATCGGTACCAATTTCGGTCAAGCTGTGACAAGGAACAATGGAGTGTTATTTAATATCACAATATGCCAGTTTTGGCCAAGCTGTGCCAAGGAACAATGGAGTGTTATTTAATATCACAATATGCCAGTTTTGGCCAAGCTGTGCCAAGGAACAATGAAGTATTGTTTAACGGCGCATGCACCAAAATTTTGGCGAAGCTGTACCAAGGAACATTAAAGTGTTGCTTAAAATTCTTCCAAAAAGGAATGCAGGCCTTCACATAAATCATTTCCAACAACTTTATAGAAAGATAGCAGCTAAATAACTTTGTGAAATTTTGAAAAGTTTTCTACTGCCATTCAGAAACAACGATATTATTACATGTGTGTATGAAACAAATTAGTTATTATTAGTGATTGCGAACAGACATTTGAAGAATTTCTGAAAAAATCCCTGTTGCATCAAAAACTTCATTGTCTAATTTGCTGCGGTCATTGTCTAAGTCTATGAATATTTCTGACAAATGCAGTTAGAATTCCCGTATCTGTACAATTAAGCATACATGAACTATAATAGTAACATTATATGAAGAATTTAATTATTTTTTTAAAAACATTCAAACTATAACACTTGCATATTATAATTTAGTTTTTATAAATATTAGGCGGAGGCTCAATCCACTGGTGGCTTTGTTGTAGACACCGTTTCTAAAAACGAAAAGACTATGGCGTTTGTGATTTTCAGCGTCTTGCCTCGTAAGTCGAGCTACCTGGTGGGATTTTCCTGGTTTTCTCCCATACGGTACACAAACGCAGGGTAGTTCTCCTTAAAAGTCCATCCGAAAAGCACTACCCCCCCCTTCCTTCTTCGGCGTCACGGAGCCGATTCAGACTTCTACCTGCGAATACTCCATCACAACAGAAGCTGCACCCTCCTTTTCCCCTTTCCAAAAAAAAGTTTTTAAATAGTCTAATTTATTAAATGCCACACTTAAGCTATCTAAAAATTTTTTTTCTTATGATTCATTTATTATATGCCAAACCTTCTGTGCTAGACCTCTGAAACAGTCGAAATTCAACTTGATATTTATAATCATTTAACAATTCTTGTTTTAATTTCCATTATGCACAATAAAAAAAATATAAATATATGGAAAACGTTCAAAAATTTGAATAACAAGCAAACATCATGAATTTTTCCGTAATCAAGAAAGTTGTTGTTCTAATGTAGCTGGAAATACGGAGACAGTTCATCTGTATGCCATAAGCAAGGGCTGCAGCGCTATGACTCATTGATCACTAACCAGGGGGCACGTGTAGCTGGAAGATAGGCTACGGATGCGAGTTACGCTACCTCCATAACGCTCTACGATCCCATGAGACCGGGACCTACGCTTTAAAGTGGATTCCAAATCACTACAAACATCCATGTCTCATCCGTGACTCGAAAATAAAACTTGCCAAATAATTTTTACAGATATTAATCTGTGCTATAAAAAAAAAAAGAATGTTGCACATTCTTTGATGAGTTAGATGTGTTGCATTGTATAGTGGCAGTGCAGTTCGCTTGGCTCTATGATGTTTCAACTGTACCACCACCTCTTCTACTGCCACACCACATCACTGTGCCTAGAGCTGAGTTGCCCCTTTACAGTTTGGGAAGGATGAGGGTGAGAAGAAGTCTGTTTAAGCTCTGACGCTCTACGGTCCTATGAGACCGGGACCGACGGCTTAAAGGGGATTCCGAACCACTACATGTCACCACCTGACCTCGAACCTGTGGCGTTGAATCCTTTAAAATTTAAACATATTTTAACAGCAATTATCTATAACTCAGTGCATTAATTAGTGTGTGCAATTACACAATTTTTAAATATGTGACCATCGGAACCCCAAACAAAACAAAAAAATTGTTTGAGTGTGATGTAATATTAATTGGTATTAGAGGCATGAGTAATATTACCCTGCTAACAAATGTATACCTTCGAAGTTTGTTCCTTTGCATTCGATTAATCAATGCTATCAATGCAATCAAAAATATTAAACTCATGTTTGTGAAAATTGCAACACCATGAAGGACTTACGCGAGTGAGCTGAAATTTTCAGGAAATGCAAATTAGCGCATGATATGCAAATGATTACAATTTCAAATCCGTAGCGCATGCATATGCTGAGCAGCGCCCTCTGAACGGCGGATGGATCCGAATAAATAGACGGCTGTAGCGAGGCGTGTATGGTTATCGATGGTTATCTGCTAGTGGTAAACGTTAGCTCATTCGTTACTTATGCCTCTTCGACGAAAGAGAGCGAGATTTGAACAACTTACAGAGTTTGAACGGGGGAGAATCATCGGCCTTCGTGAAGCTGGATTGTTTTATCGTGCAGTAGCCGCTCGTGTGCAGCGTAACAGCAGCACAGTGATGCGTCTTTGGAAGCAGTGGACGGACGAGTGTCGGACAACTCGGAAATCCGGGAGTGGACCCCGAAATGTGACGTCAGCTCGCGATGATAGACACCTGGTCCGCATGGCGCTGACGGACCGTACAGCTTCCTCTAGACAGTTGGCAGCACAGTGGTCAATAGCTACAGGTGTTTCATTGTGTGCTTCATCAATTCGTAGACGTCTGCTGCAGCATGGACTGCGCGCAAGGACACCTTTATGCAGGATCCCTCTCACGCTAAACCATCGCCGCCTGCGGCTACATTGGGCCGCTCAGCATAGAGACTGGCGTGCTGATTGGCAGCATGTCGTGTTTTCTGACGAATCCCGCTTTAATTTGTGGTACCATGATGGCCGCATTCGTGCCAGACGCCGGTGAACGCCACCTTCCGGAGTGCATTATCGAACGCCACAGTGGACGAACACCCGGAGTTATGGTCTGGGGTGCCATAGCATATCATGGACGATCTCAATTGCTAAGAATTGTGGGCAATCGGAACAGCAACCGGTACATCAGTGAAGTTCTACAGCCCCAAGATGTTCCCTTCCTTCAAAGCTTGCCAGGCGCTGTATTTCAACTGGACAATGCCCGCCCTCATATCGCTAGGACTGTTCAATCCTTCTTTGCAACGGGCAGGTACAGCTTCTTCCTTGGCCTGCGTATTCCGGATATGTCGCCGATTGAACATGTGTGGAATTTCGTTGGTCGGCGTCTCGCTCGTGATCCTCGTCCTGTTGCTTCTGCAGACGAACTTTGGGTGCGCATACAAACAATATGGAATGCTCTTCCTCAGGCAGACATTCAAAATTTGTTTGACTCCATGCCACGTCGTGTAGCAGCACTTATTGCGGCGCGTGGTGGTTACACAAAATACTGATTCCGATCTCTTGTCATTGTTTGTTTGCTTTGAACATTTAATCATTTATTTGTACCACTACCACTCAACTGTGTATTAAATTTCATTCAATTATGACGATTCCTTCATGGTGTTGCAATTTTCACAAACATGAGTTTATTTTAAGATAATAACGATACTAAACGCATATTGTAAGGAAATATATCACATTAAAAATGAAATAAAAAATATATAAATATAAAAGACATAAAAAAATGAAGTCATTTAAAAAATATTTATTTGACTAGTGTGATATTTGTTTCTCCACTCATCATGAGTTCGCAGAATATAATTTAATTATTCTGAACAATTAACATTATTGAACAATTTAATTATTTGAACTCGTAACTGTAAACTCATCAATAAAACATGCAATATCTGCCAAATATTCGCAAGAATATTATTTTGAAATCGAAGTTAATTTTTTCTCGTCATTTCTGCAGTTAGTTTTTGAATATATGGATGCACACATAATACATTTTTTAATACATTCTTTTTACTCCTTTGGCCATTATAAAATAAATATATTTTCTAGTAAAAGTGCAATAAACCTCTTGGGCCGCAAAAATATTCAAGGCGGCCAGCGGGTTGGCCACCCCTGCACTACACTATCAAATTTCTCACTGGTGATGACGAGCGATAAATTTCTGAATGCCTTTTTAAACTGAATGAGTTCAAATATGACTGTTTTAAAATTTAAGTTTTGTGGAAATACTGAAGTACGGCAATTCAAATACAGATTGTGTAGAAAGGGTAAACATCAGGGTTTAAAAGCAGAAACAGACGAATCGTTTACTTTTGAGGGAAGTTCCTCATATAACAGTTGGGCTGACATGTTAATAGGCTGACACATAGATGGCCCTACTAGTATTAAATCCATATGATTTTTAGTCCACCCTAGCCTTCAAAAGACACGTATAAATTTGACAGCTGTTGCACTACTAGTATGTGAGTTATAGCATTTTTAGTGAAGCGACTTTCGTTAGTTTGAAAAAATGGATAAAAGGAATTTCGTGTGTTAATAAAGCATCGCTTTTTTGGCGAAAAATACTATTGAAGTCAAGGCTTGGCTTGATAAACATTATTCGGACTTTGCACCAGGAAAATCAACCGTAGAGAAGTGGTTTGATAAATTTAAACGAGGCGAAATGAGCCCCGAGGACGATGCACGCAGTGGACGCCCCAAAGAAGCTGTTACCGACGAAAACATCAAAAAAGTCCTCAAAATAATTTCTGATAACGGTAAAGTGAAGTATAGCTGAGACCCTAAAGATATCAAAGGAACATGTTGGACATATCGTGAATGTATATTTGGATATGCAAAAGCTCTGTTCAAAGTGGGTGCCGCGCAGAGCTCACAATCGAACAAAAAATAACAACGAATTGATGATTCTAATCAGTGTTTGGAGCTGTTCAATCGTAATAAACCCGAATTTTTGCGTCGATATGTGACAATGAATGAAACATGGCTCCATCATTTCACACCGGAGTCCAATCGACAGTTAGCCGAGTGGACTGCACGTGATGAACACTAAAAGTGCTATAACTCACATTCTAATAGTGCAACAGCTGTCAAATTTATACACGTGTCTTTTGAAGGTTAGGGCTAACTAAAAATCATATGGATTTAATACTAGTAGAGCCATCTATGTGTCAGCCTACGAAATTTTCAGTCCACCAGTTACGTCGAAGAAAGCAATTTTGAAATAGAAAAGTTTTATAGTTGTTACCCATGAATTTATAGATATCCTTATCACTTTCCTTACCCATGAATTATGGGTGCCTTTTATGGATGTCCTTGAACACTTTCAATTTTGGAAGAAAAATTTTTTTTTATTTCTTTCACAAGTTTTTTTTATCCATAATATTTATTTATATATTTTTTAAATTTCTTTCATGAACTTTTTATAAATAATATTTATTTCTGTATTTTTTAATTTCTTTCATGAGTTTTCTTATGCATAATATTTATTTATACATATATTTTTTTTTAATTTCTTTCACGACCTTTTTATCCATAACATCCATATTTAGCTTCTTTCATGAGATTTTTTAAACATAATATTTATTTATATATTTTTTTAATTTCTTTCAAATATTTTTACATAAGATCGCTTGGAATTCTATAGAAATTTATTTTTTAAGATTGCTTGTTGTGTGTTTTGTTCTTAGATTAAATTATAAATTTAGTATCGCAAACTAGTAAATATCTTAATTTAAAATGCGTTGATTTTCAAGAGATTTGCATATTTCTTTCAAAAATTATTCTTTCTTGACAAAAAAAAATTTTTATATTTTTTTTTTACAACATACCCATAATTTTATGGGTATGGTACTTTTTTATGAGTTGGTTTGAATTGGATATTTGTGGAATTGTTTTTGCTAATCTTTGTACACATTTTTGGATTGAATGTATCTAAAAACTAATGATTTCACATAAAAAATTTCATTATTATTTTCTTTTTAATTTTTATAATCTAAAATAAGGGTATAATGGCCAAAAATTGATACTGTTACAAAACATAACTCAAATTTCTAAGTTTGTATTTGTTTGTTCTAACAATTTACAGGAATAGACCTCTGGTAAATTTATATTTTTATTATTTATTATTCTGTGCTAGTTGAAATGCTGTCGACAGAAAATTCTTCCAAAATTTGCATGTAATTCCAAGTTTAACAATTAAAATAAAAAAATATTTATGTAGCTATAATCATTTCAGAGGTTTATTCCCTGTAAACATTTATGAAAAATATATCTACCAAGTTTTGTAGCATTTGGATCAAAATTACTTGTGTTATGGTGTTTCACATGAAAACAAAAAGCATAAAAATTCATTGTGAGAAAAAGCTAAAAACAACTTTTAATTAGAGATATTGCTTTTAAAAATGTTGTAAATATATTAAAATGCCATTGAATTATCAAGTTCATAGTCTTATTTATTAAAAATATAGTTTTATTTTTCCTTCAAGCTCTAAATATTTTCTGAGCTCTGTTTAGAAAAAGTTAAAATTTGCTCAACAAAAATTTTTTTTACAACTTCCTCCTATTTGCAAAGGGCTTTTTATAATGAAATGACCTGTATTTCAAATATTTAGCCTTTTACAGGTGTTTTGATTAAATATATTCAAAACCTTTGAATTCCACATAAAAATATCAACTTTAACTATTTTTAATACAATTTATTCTTTAAAATATGGATACACATTGCAAAAATTTGTTGCAAAACTTGATAATTCGAAAATAAATAAATGAATAAAACATGAATAGTTTTTTCCTTTGCAAGTATTTTTATGCTGGGAATATCCTTATGTAGGTAATATACTGTTTTCAAATTTATATCTTAATTATTTATACATTTTTGTATGCTTAAAGTTTGTCGACACAAACTTTTTTTTTACAAATTTACAAAAATTCTTAGTTTAAAAAACTAAAACAAAATAAGTTATGAATTTAGGTTAATTTCCATGTTCTATTTCTTTCATACATTTAAAGAAAACTTTTACATGAAATTTCAAAGCATTTAGAACAGAAATATTGTTTTGAATGAATACAAAAAATGCATAAAGATTCAAATAAGAAATAATTAAAACCAACTTTTAAATGTAAATAAAAGCAAATGTACATACATAAAAATGTTAATGAGCTTTAAATTCTCCTTTATTAATATAAACACTTATTTATTTGATTTGTTTTCTTTAAATAACTTCCAACTTAAAAGTACCATTTATCAATTTTTCTTCGACAATATTCAAATCACTCAAATTTATTACTCAAATTCTTTGTTTTTCAAATTACAAAAGTTTTTCAAATAAAATGTCCTTGATATTATTATAATACCTTTTATTAAATTTTAATGTTATCATTATATCAAATAATTGCAGAGTTTACTCCATTTTCACACTTTTCAAAAATTCTTAAAATTCATCATCTTTCTTTAAAATTATTTTGTTTATATTATATTATCTCGTAGATCACATTTCATTTTTAGAATTCTTAATCAAATACAACGCATGTTGACAAGTTTTAAGCATAGAAAAATGTAATGTTTTGATTCACAACTTTTCATTCAATATATTTTATTCCAATTCAAATTCAAACTTAGAAAATAAAAAAAAAATATTGATAATCAAATCAGGTAATACTTACATACATTTGATTTATTTCTCATAAAAATAATATAAATTTCCTACAATATAATTTTCACAAAATTTAAAGCAGTACATAAAACAATAATATTCAGAACATGAGAATTTTACGGTTATGTAGTACAGGCATCGAGACACGGCACCATCTAACTTACCTTTTATTGTAGTATGTCTTTCGTCTGTGATGGAAGCAAACTTTTTACTCCAACAACGAAATTAGATTGTTCGGAAAATGAAGCTACGAATTCTCTAATTGCAGTATTGCAACCCTAAAGAAATTGGCGGAAATTCAGGGTTGCAAGATTGGCGACTTACTCAATGGTAGATTTTAACCGATTTTTCAATTAAATACAAAAAATCTGAATAAAAACTATCCTATCTCTCAAGTTGGAACAAAACACACATTTATATAAAAAAAAAGTTAAAATCGGATGGTTAGTTTCGGAGTTCATCGCGAACAAACATCGTGACTCGAAAATTATATATAGTAGATTTATTTTTATTTATTTTATAATTTATTATTATTTTAAATTTCTTTCACAGGTTTTTTTTATAAAATCGTTTGGAATTTTATAGTTTATAGTTATTTTTAGAAGTTTATTTATTTATATTTATTTTATAATTTATTTATTTATATTTATTTCATAATTTATTTATTTACATTTATTTTATATTTCAGTATTATTTTAAATTTTTTCACATGCTTTTTTATAAAAAATCGTTTGGAATTTTGTAGCTTATTTTTATTTTTAGAAATTTATTTATTTTGTTTATTTATTGTATAGTTTATATATTTCTATTTATTTTATAGTTTATTTATTTTTATTTATTTTATAGTTTATTATTATTTTAAATTTATTTCACGAGCTCTTTTATAAATTCGTTTGGAATTTTTATATTTTATTTAATAGTTTATTATTATTTAAAATTTATTTCTAGAGCTCTTTTAAATTCGTTTGGAATTTTTATATTTTATTATTATTTTTTTTTTTTTTTAATTTCTTTCACGCGATTTTTTTATGAATTCGTTTGGGATTCTATAGTTTTTTAATTTTCATTTAATCTGTTTTCTCTTTTCAGTTTTGAACTGTAACTTATGGATATAATTTATTCATTTTGTCCTTACATTAAATTTTTTAATTTTATGAGTAGCCTGTATACCGTCCCAGAATAATAAGTTTTTTATTATGTGCTAAATGAACACAAAATCTATTTTAACACATAAATTGCATTCCTATATTAAAATAGAAATGTTCAATAATTTGTTTAAGCTAATAAAGAATTTTTCGATTACTGTTCTACAAAAGTGTTTTTTTTTTTATTGGCATTCCAAGTACTAAAAATGCTCCGCATTATTCACCAAAATATATTTCTCCCAAAGATCTAACTTGATTTACAACAGCGGCTTTTCTAATTTATTTATATTCCCAGTGGGATTTCTGGGATTTCTCGGATCGTTTATTCATAAAACATCTTTTTTTTTTTTTTTTTTTTTTTAAATAAATTATTTATGTTGTCGGTGGCTTTTGATGAGAACTTTATTTTTAGACGGAATGAGTTCACTGATAAATATTAATTCCTTTTTTTTTTTTTTTTTTTTCATGATTTGAGAAAACTGAATTAAAAAATGTATTTATTGCTTAGATATTAGATAATTTGTTAAAAAAAAAATTTTCATGATTTAGAGAAAACTGAATTAAAAATGTATTTATTGCTTAGATATTGATAATTTGTTAAATTAGATAATTTGTTGTTTATTTGTTTAAACATACAGTTTAAAGTGTATTCGGAACCACTCACAAACATCCATGGCACCACCGGAACTCGAACCCGAAACCTGATTCAGTTGAGGACTACCCATTGCGACAGCAAGCATGCTCGAAATGCCTGGGGTCTGTTCGCAATCAATCACCCCTTCGACGCTACAAAGTATGTGTTGAGAGCCATTTGGTTGAGTTGCCATTTTAAGCATTCATTGTATTACTGTGTCCAAAAAAAAGTAAGACCAATTTTTCAATTTAAAATTCCGAGTCTTATGGAATTTCAATTTTTTTTCAATTCCTTCTATTAGCTGACACTCTCCCTATATATATGTTGCAATAACCAGCCCCGGTCATCATGCCCCACCGAGGAAAGGTTTTTAAAGAAAATTAGAAATGTATTTACCAATAAAATTAAATATCTATACGTGTATTGAAGGAAAATTAACTGAGGATTGTTTGAAATCCAGTTTTTCTAAATCTATTTTATGAAAATAACCATTACAGTTTGCATGCTGTAATTTATTTAGACTAATAAATCAAACATCATGCTGTCTCCAATATAGAGAGCAGTCATGTGGAAAAGCGGCTAGCCCTTTGGCGTTTGGTATCACATGCTTCAGGTTTGAATCCGGGAGTGGCATGGGTGCTTATAGGTGGTTCGAATCCACTTTAAAATGAAGGTCCCGGTCTATTTAGTCTGTCCACAACATAACCATAACCATAACCATACATCTTCAATGCATAAGTCCAATAAAATGAATTTTTGCATGTTTTATGCAATAACAAAAGGTTTTTCAAGGAAAAAATTGATACTGATTTTTAATACTGAAATAATTCTATTAAAATAATGATATTATATAATATTTATATTTATTATATTATACATTAATAAAAAGGAGGGGCCTGATGGCCGAGTTTTTCTATCGCTTTGGCGCTCGGTACCACGGGTTCGAGTTACGACGGTGCCATGGATGTTTGTAGTGGTTCGGAATCCACTTTAAATCATAGGTCCCTGTTTCATGGGATCGTAGAGCGTTACAGGGACATTGTTGCTCCACGTCCGTAGCTTATCTTCAAATTACAAGCGCCACATGGTAGTGTTAAAGTGAGTAACGTCGGTGCAGCACTTCTGACATAAAAGATCACGGTCTAAGTATTTGCTAGCTGCATTAGGAATAACAAAAAGATCTTTCAAGAAAATAAATTGATACTGATTTTTTTAATACTAAAATATTTCTATTAAAATAATAATTTAAATAAAATAGCTATTAATTAAATTATTTAATCTAATTTCTATTAAACTAAATAATTTTTGTAATTTAAAACCGATAATTTTCGTACTTTTTTTTGTTCTAATGCAGCTGGCAAACACCTAGACAATTGTATTGGATGCCTTAAGGCAAGCGCTTCGCCGACATTACTCACTTAGCACTACCCAGGAAGTGCGTGTGGCTTGAAGATAAGCTAGGACGTGGAGTAACAATACCCCTACAATGCTCTACGATCCTGTGAGACCGAGACCTGGGGTTTAAAGTGGATTCAAACATCACCCACATCCATGGCACCACAGAGACTCGAACCCGAAACCTGTGGTACCGAGCGCCAGAGCGATAGCCACTTCGCCGTCAGACTCTGCCTAGAAATGGTTTTTAAAGAAAATTAGAAATGTACTTAACAATAAAATTAAATATCTATACGTGCATTAAATAAAAATTAATTGATGATTGTTTGGAAATCAGTTTCTAAATCAATTTTTATGAAAATTATCATTACAGTTTGCATGCTGAAATTTATGTAGACTAATAAATCAAACTTCGTGCTGTCTTCAACATAGAGAGCGAATGAGTGGCTAGCGCTCTGACATTTGGTAACAAGGTCTTCAGGTTCGAGTCTTGCGTGGGGGCATGGATGTTTGTGAGTCACTTTTAAACTGTAGGTCCCGACTGTTTAGCTCTCGTGTGCACAAGATGACCGTAGAGCGACACAAACCATATAATTAAAAACGTTTTTCAAAACAAAGATTTTTTTTACAGCTTTAAAAGTATTGTATGCGCACTCACTTAAAAAGATGGGACCTCGGTCATGGCCGAGTGGCTAGTGCTCTGGCGCTCCAACCATACCACCACCCAGAATTCGAACCTGAAGCCTGTTATACCAAAGTCCAGAGCGCCAGCCACTTGGCCACAAGGCCGCTTTCTATGTTCGAAACAGCATGGTGTTTGATTTATTAGTCTAAATAAATAACAGCACGCAAACTGTAATTATTATTTTCAGAAAATTGGCTTAGAAACTGGATTTCCAAACAATCCTCAATTAATTTTCCTTTAATACACGTGTAGATATTTAATTTTATTGGTAAGTGCATTTCCTAATTTTCTTTAAAAACCTTTTCTCGATGTAGGGGCCCTGATGGCTGGAGTGGCTGGCGTTCGTTACCACAGGTTTCGGGTTCGAGTCCCCGGCGGTGCCACGGGTGTTTGTAGTGGCTCGGAATCCCACTAAACAGTAGGTCCCAGTCTGTTTAGCCTAAATTGTGGACAAGATGACCGTAGAGCGACAAAAACCAAACCAATCACTTAAAAGAGATCACCGTATTCTAAATTTGCTTTCAAAAAAATACATATATATCATATAAGAATAATAGTACCAAAGTATTATAGAATAATAAATGAAATTATCTGAGGATTTTTTAGAAATGAAATTCCTAAATCAATTTTTAAAAAAATATAAAATCAATTTTTAAAAATATATAAATCAATTTTAAAAATATATAAATCAATTTTTAAAAAATATATAAATCAATTTTTAAAAAATATATAAATCAATTTTTTAAAAATATATAAATCAATTTTATGAAAATAATCATTACGGTTTGCATGCTATAATTTATTTAAGCTAATAAATCAAGAATTATGCTATCTCCATCAAAAAAAAAAAAAAAAAGCGAACTGCAGCTTCAATAGGTTTGAAATGCGATAAAATGAATTTTTTGCTTATTTTATACAATAACAAAAATGTTTATCAAGAAAATTAATTAATTGGTACTGATTTTTGATACTGAAATATTTCTATTAAAATAATAATTTATAATTTTATAATTTAAAATTAATAATTTTGGTATTGATAATCAGTGATATTTTATTTTTAAAAATGATTATTCAAAATCACTTTTGGTATTTCTATTTAACAAAATCATGTTTAAATTATATCTATTAAAACTTATTATTAAAGTACATCTAACAATAATGAAAATTATACTTTTGAAAACAATTCATCGTGAATTTTCTTTTTTATTTCATGTCTTATCATAGTAGAAGGGCCTTCAATAAATTTTCGTTTATATACTATATAATATAAAATAATCATAAAGAATAATATTGAATAATTGAATCTAATATAATTAAATAATCTTACCTCCATTACAAAATGTTTGGAAAAATATATTACGTTCGTATTTATATTTTAAGAAAATTATTTTTCTCCGTGTTTTTCGAATTGTCAAAATATATATTAATAATTCTTTTACATAATTCCTAGGTTTTTTTTTTAAATAAAATTTTTAAAAAATAAACTTTATCTTAAAAGAACTATCTGCTAAATTCGTTCATTTTCTCTGAATATTTTCCATTTAGAAATAATTATTTTCCATTATATTTAAAAGCAAAAAATAGTCACCAGAATGAATGTTTTCTTAATTATTCATTATTAATTTAAATAACATTTAATATTATTTTCGTTTAGATTACAAATAAAAATGAAAACTCTTATTAATATTAGAATAAAGACGAATCTTTATAAAAAAACTTAAGGAATTCCAAAATAAATTTTTCGGCTCAATTAATATTCCCGTTGCCATGCATAATATAATCAGAATCCTTTCCAAGATATTCCAACAGACGATTAATTTCTTTATAAAAAAGAAAAATCAAAAATTATAGGTCGTTTGCAATTAGTTTTTAACAGAACTTTTTTTCCAATTTAATTAAAACTTATTTTCAAAATAATATTGTTTCTTTTTCACCATGTAGATAGATAATTTTGAATATAGAAAATAATATTTTATCATCTGTTCTAAATCTGGTAAAGGCAAGCATCAATTTCTCCTTTTTTATCACTCGATTATTTTTGTTGGCATTACTGGTAAAATAAAGCCAAATAATTCAATTTGTAAACGAGGCTCAATCGCTTATCACTGGGAACTACAGAATAAAATGGGCCATTTTGTTTTTAATTGTACAGTCAATCAAAATGCAAGTCAGTTACAGTCAGCAATCTATTCTTACAAGCAAAATTATTTCATGGAAAGTAAAAGAAATGAAGTATTTTATTTTGATTAAAAAAAAATACAATGCCTCTCAGAAATGTCCGTTTATGTTTTGTTCTGATGCAGCTGGCAATACAGAGATAGTTCATCTTTTGCGGCATACAAAGGCTTCACCTCTATTACTCATTTAGCACTACCCAGGGCGCGCCTGTAGCTTGAAGATAGGCTACGGACGCGAGTCACACTACCTCCACAACGCTCTATATCTACATGTATTAAATGAAAATTAACTGAGGATTGTTTGGAAATCCAGTTTCTAAATCAATTATCTGAAAATAATAATTACAGTTTGCGTGCTATACTTTTATTTAGACTAATAAATCAAACATCATGCTGTTTCGAACACAGAGAGCGGCCTTATGCCAAGTGGCTAGCGCTCTGGCCTTGTATCACAGGCTTCAGGTTCGAATCCTGGTGGTGGTATGTTTGGAGTTGTTTGTTAATATGGATGTTTGTGAGTAGTTCGAATCCATTTTAAACTGCAAGTCCGTTTTGTTTAGTCCTCGTGTGCACAAGATGACCGTTGAGCGACAAACTATTCCAAAACCGACATAGAGAAATAAACTGCAGTTTTAATAAGTTTGAAGTCCAATAAAATGAATTTTTGCGTGTTTTATACAATAACAAAAGGTTTTTCAAGAAAATAAATTGATACTGAAATATTTCTATTAAAATAATAATTTTAATAAATAATATATAAAATAATTAATAAAAACAATAATAATAATTATTATTATTATAATCGATAATAATTATCAATTATTATTTTAATAATAGGTTTAAAGGCCAATAAAATGAATTTTCGTATGTTTAATACAATACCAAATAGATTTTTAAGAAAACAAATTGATATTGATTTTTAATACTGAAATATTTCTATTAAAATAATAATTCAGAATTTTAATAAATAATATATTTGAAAATATTTAATAATAATAATAATAATAACTTTTATAATAATTAATATAATAATAATAATAATAATAATAATAATAATAATAATAATAATAATTAATAATAATAGTAATAATAATTTTTATTATTATTATTGTTATTATTATTATTATTGATATTATCAATTATAATAATAATAATAATAAAAGAAACTTTAAAATTGATAATTCATAAAAATGATTATTCAATGTCACTTTTTGACATTTCTATTTAATAAGATCATGTTTAAATTATGAATATCAAAACACATTATTAATGTACATCTAACAATAATGAAAATTATACTTTTTTTTTGTAAACAATTTATTGTGAAGTTTCTTTATATTTCATGTCTTAACATCGTAGTAAGGCCTTCAATAAATCTTCGTTTATTTATATAATATAAAATAATCATAAGGAATAATCTTACCTCCATAACAAAATGTTTGAAAAACAACATTCCATTCCACTCGTATTTATAATTTAAGAAAATTACTTTTCGCTGTTTTTCAAATTGTCTTGAATTCAAATTGTCTTTTTCTTGAATATTTTCAAATGAGATTTGAATTATTTTCTATTATATTTTAAAACAAAAAAAATATTCGCCAGATTAAATGACTTTTAATTATTCATTATTAGTTTAAATAACCTATATCATTTTCGATTAAATTATAAATAAAAATGGAACTTTTAAAATAAAAATAAAAAATTCTACTAATACTAGAATAAGAACAAAAGCTTTAGAACGTATGAAAATCTAAAAGAATTCCAAAATAAACTTTTAAGCACAATTAATATTCCCGTTGCCATCCGATACAATCAGAATTATTTCAGAAATATTTCAACAGACGATTAATTTCTTTGTAAAAAAGAAAATCAAAAATTATAACTCGTTTGCAAAATAGTTTTTAACAGAATGTTTTTTTGTTTGTTTTCTAATTTAGTTAAAACTTAGTTGCAAAATAATATTATTGTTTTTCTCACTATATAGATAGAAGATAATAATATAATATACATATAGATATATAAATAATAATATATTTCGAAGATAATGTAGAAGATAATATTTTATCGTCTGTTCTAAATCTGGTAAAGACAAGCATCAGTTTCTCCTTTTTAGTCACTCGATTATTATTGTTGACATTATTGGCGAAATAATGCCATGACATGATTGTAAGCAAAACTATATCCATATGTAAGCAAAAACTATATCCATACTAAAGCATCAAAATTAGCAATTTTTTTTTTTTTTAATTTTAGAGTCGCAATCTATCATTAAAAGCAAAGTTATTTCTGACAAAAAAGTAAAAAGAAATGAAATACTTTAATTATTATAAAACACTACTTTAGTTATTATAAAATAAATATATTTTTTAAAAGTGTGATAAATCTCAAGGGTCGGAAAAATATTCAAGGTGGGCCGCGATTTGATCACCCTTGATTTAATTATTAATTGTGGAATCATGACGTATGAAATGAAATACATTTACTTGATTTAAATTATTTTTATTATGTGACTTTTTTTCTAGCAGCAAACACTTAGACAGTTGTCTTGGAGGGGCACGTGTAACTTAAAGATAAGTCACGGGCGAGGAGTAACAAGGCCACCGCAACGCTCTACTATCAATATACCGGAACCTACGGTTTAAAGTGGATTCCGAACCACTACAAACATCCCCGGTTCGGGACTCGAACCCGAAACCTGTCGTAACGAGCGCCAGAGCGCTGAGCCACTTTAATCGGCCATCCAGCCCCATTATGTGAAAAATTTTTTGTTTTTGTTTTTGTTCTAATGCAGCTGGCAAACACTTAGATACTTTGTCTTTGATGCCTTGTGGTAAGCGCTTTACAGACGTTACTCACTTTGCATTACCCAGGAGGTGCGTGTAACTTGAAGATAAGCCACGGACGCGAGTAACAATACCCCGCAAGGCTCTACGATCCTATTAGACCGGAACCTACGGGTTAAAAGTGGATTCCTGAACCACTACAAACATCCAAATGGCACCACCGGGACTCGAACCCGAAACCTGTTACCGAGCGCCAGAGCGCTAGTCACTAGGCCATTCAGGCCCATTATGTGAAAAATAAATGTTCGAAAATAATCGATTATTTACAAAAAAATTAATATTTTGTGTGACGTCCTTTTGCTTGAATAATAGCTGCTATTCTCTGTGGCATACTACCTGCACAACGTTTTATCATTCACTATTCTGGAGATGTGCATTATGATGCCAGAAGTCATTCAGCTTCTCTACGAGTTCTTGTTTCGTTATTACTGATTTCCCGTTTCATGAGTTCTCTTGCATTTTCTACCGGTTCTTTCCGGCGAGTTGTCAGGCCACTCCAACACATTGATGTTTTTATTAGCTAAAACCTTTTGGCTGTTTTTAATTTCTTTGTACTTTTTTTTTTTAGTAAATTTCTCACTTTCTTTTATTAAATTTCTTTCACGTGTTTTTTGATAAAAATCGTTGCAATTCCATAGTTTTTATTTTCATTTAATCTTTTTTAAATTCCTTCTATTAGCTCACACTCTCCTTTTATATATCTTGTTCACATTTTCAGTCGTTAATAAAACACATTTTATTCATATACTCAAGTTCAAATACCTTTTTTTTTAACTTGTAGTGGATGACACTGGATGTAAATACAGTTTTTCAAATATTCGTTCAGTAATTTAATTTAATTAATTAATTAATTATTTTTTTTTTTAGATTTAATTTGCATGTATCCACCAATCGATGGCGCCAGATCAACTTAAAAAGTAAATGAAAATTATTTATAAAGCGACTTTCTGCAATATAGTGGAGAAAAAACAAGGAATTGACTTTTAAAAAAAAAAAAAAAAAAATTTTTATATTACTTGTTTCAGTTTAGAACGTAAACGATTAATATAATGTATTGCCTTGCATATGATTTATTAATACTTCTTTGTTTGTTTAAAATTGCTGTTATGCGTTTTGTTCTTACATTCAATTCTAAATTTCATGGGTAAAATGTATGTCGCTCCACCCGATTAAATTATTTATTTATTCATTGTGGATTGAATATAATTCATTAACTACTGATTTTTTTTTTTTATTTATTTCCTCACATTTTTAATTTAATATCTTTTTAAGATAGTATATATTTTATGGATAAATTAAATATTTAAAAATGGGAACATGATTGGGAAGAGAGCAATGGACGTTGCGGACAATGACGGCATGTAAAATGATAATACGCTTCGCTTATTTACATTTTGTACACAGCATCCTTTATATTTTATTAAATTAATAAACTTTGTTTTGGTAAATATATAATAGCTGTATATGCAAATAAAAAATGATTACATTTACATTTTACTACTGAAATTATGGCAGTGTTCAAAAAAATAATCTGCTTCAATCTCTAAAGAAGTGCAATGGAGTGCTTTTTGAAATATTCGTGATTTAGTCCGTCTTTAGCCAACACAAAAACTGGATGGTTTACCCATACTTCACCATTCCATGCCACTGCGTATAGTTGTCAGGAAATAGGAAAAACATGGTGTTGCCCTAAATATAAGGGCAACAGACATTTGGCCTTTGCTGACTTTTATTAGATTTGTCATTGCAGAATGCCAATCTAATTGAAATTGAATACGTTTGAATTCAATTGGTGCATCTGTGTAAGGAATCATTGGGATTGGTGGCAGCAATATATTTTCGCCTTGGTGGGTTCAAAATTACGAAACAAATAACCAGGAGATCCAACCTCCTAATTGTAAATGCCGCGGTGTGCACGCCTGGCATAACCACGCGCAATTCAAAAACTCAATTGATAATTTCCATGGCTTCATTGGTATCGCAAACTGTATCGATAGTAGATCGTGGCTGACACCAAAGCTCCACGCAAACAACTGTTGTATCTTTGGAATTTAAACCATTGACGTCCACATTTTTTGCTGCCAAAATTGCTCTTTCTGCCAAATCCAATCAAGATTTTTGGAATTGTGTGCATATCATCGCAAATATGTGGTCGACGAGGTCATTTTGCGAGCCGATGATTGTGCAGAAATCTTCGTCTGAAAATCTTTATGCATCCAGCATTTTCATGCACAGCAATTTTTCCATCGCCATTATCTCAACCGTTGT
>BPLR01008759.1:0-146947 GCA_021605095.1 Caerostris extrusa | reverse complement strand
AATAAATAAAGATCGTTTAGCTTTGATATAATTGAAATTTATTTGAATAACAAATATGTGGTATAATTTTAATGTCTATTTTATTTCAATTATTTCTTTCAATTTCTTCTTTCCTTCCATAAGGCTTAACATGTTTAAATATTAATTTTTTTTCTTTTGTAAAATATTTTATAGGTAATCTTATTTTTAATTTATTATTAAAAATATTTTTCATATATATATATATATATATATATATATATATATTATTTTAATTTTTCATATAAGTATTTTTCATTTTTATAATCAATTTATTTTTTTTTTCGCGATTTTTTACAATCACAGCCCATTATTTTATTATTTTACGGTTTGTAAAATATCACGGTAATTTTTATCACAAATCAGATATATTTACAAATAAGTGAATAAAAAAAAATTATTCACCTCTAGACAAACCGAATTTTAAGCAGCTTAATATATAATAACTGATGATACACAAACTTGATATGTAATTAAACTGATGATAGAATTGTAACTTTTTTCTAAATAAAAGACATCTTTGCAATAACGAATTACTTCTATGAATTGCCATAGGTTATTATATAACACTGATATTTTTGGGATAGTCACAATTGGCATTGAGGCACAAGAATCTCAAGATGTCTTATATTTAATAATATGTATCATACGGTGAAAAATTGTAACCATGATCGCCCCTACAAGATCGCCCTCTGTGGCGTTTAGGAGAAAATGGTCAAAAGGCCTCGAGTCTTTCACACGATAGGAAGTACAGTGCAACCGGCACTGTCATTAGAAAATGTTTAATACAGCGCAATCACATGCTTCTGTTGAGAAACGTTTAGTTTGTAATTTCTCATCCAGAGAAAATATATTCAATGTAATCTACGTATCAGTTGGCCTACAGACATTCATCCGGAGAGGTAGTATTCCGCGCAAACCTAAGTATCGGGTTTTCAGATTAGAAGTGGAATCCTTCCACGAATTTAAAATTATATGTCTTAAAATTTGTTAAATATTGTACATCATTAATGTGTATGTGGTGTTTGTGCGCATGTAAAAGTTGCGTGTTCTCAAACCTGTGTCCCAAATCTCAACCCAACCATACCCTGTTACAATGCAGCTGCACAACCCACAACACTACAAAATGATTATTATGTGAAAAATATCATCTTTGGTACCAGCTGTAAAACTGATAATGTGCGCTAATAATCGATATCCAGCTGTATGGCTATGCGCTAGTATCGGAATATTATCAGCATATATAACTAAAAATGCTGATAATATTACGACTAAATGTTAACAAGAATAAAAGTATTAAACAAAACATCATTAAATACGTATGTTGGCTTAACCTGATGAGTGTTAATGAGAAAAATGCATTATACACTGTTCAAATAAACGTCAACTTGCAAACAGAAGTTTATCTTTTCTAACTCCATGCTCTCTTACACCTCAGGAAACACTGCTAAACAATAAGCTAAGATTTCATACACAGGAAGTTGATCCTGGTTTCACTATCATGATTGTAAGAATGGGAAAAAATTAAAACATTTCATTTACAGATCTTGAAAGAAAAGAGTTAAAAAAATTCTAGTGAGCCAAATGAGTAGGTTTTACTTTTTCTAAAAGCTAAAAGACAAACAGAAAGAAAAAAAAAAAAGTTAGTAGGAAGATCCGCCTTTTACAGTGGAAGACAGCGTGTTTCTATTCACTGGTCATCGTGCCCAATTCCCAACGTCAGGTGGACTCGCTTGCTCAGCCAGACTGACCTTTGCAAGATAAACAATGAAGTATTTCCTATTCAGGTAATTCTGAGCACGTGGATTTCTCCACCCTTTGGATTACTTTACTGGTCATTCTCGAATTCGCGATGTCTGCCACTTGATCTAAAAATGACTAACACGTAAGCGAGATGACGTGGAAAGTAGTCACTACTTGTTTGTGAATTCGTTTGTTTGAAATGTTGGTTAAATTTAACGGAAAATCTTCGTGTTTGGGAAAAAAAGTTTAAACAGTGAATAAGGAAAGTAATATAAACATCAAAAAAATTCTGAAAAAATAAAATAATGACTAAAAGTGTTACTTAACTAAATAGAATTAGACAGAAATGAAGAATTAAAAACTAGACATTAAAAAATGTCTAGTTAAGTTCCTAGATGATGGAGTCTTTAATGAAATATAAAGACATGATGGTTTAAAACAAATTAACGGTATGTAATAGACTAAGAGACTATACTTATTAACAATAGCATGTTTTTATTTAGAAGATATTTACTAGATTTTAGCATGTAAAATAGAAAGTTTAGCATATATAGATTTAAGCATGTAAAATAGAAAGTTTAGCATGTATAGATTTAAGCATGTAAAATAAATACAAATTCTGAAAAAAAAAAAAAAATGACTGAAGGTATGATTTAACTAGACAGAAATAGACAGAAATGAGGTAATAGATTTAAAAAATGTTTCTAGTTAAGTTCCTAGATGTTGAAGTCTTTGAACTCTAAAGACATGATGGTTTAAAATAGACTAAGGAACTATACTTATTAACAATAGCGTGTTTTTCATTATTTAGGAGATATTTACTAATTTGAGCACGTGGATTTCTCCACCCTTTGGATTACTTACTGGTCGTTCTCGAATTAACGATCTCTGTCGTTTGATCTAAAAATGACTAACACGTAAGCGAGATGACGTAGAAAGTAGTCACTACTTTTTTTGTGAATTCGTTTGTTTGCTTTTGGTAGTTAATTTTAATAGAAAATCTTCGTGTTTAGAAAGAAAAAAAAGGTTTAAACGCGTAAAATAAACAATGTATGAGTCAAACAAATTCTGAAAAAAACAAAATAAATAATGACTAAAGGTGTGATTTAACTAAACAGAAATACGTGATTGGGTCTTTTTGAAATATAAAGACATGATGGTTTAAACTAAATTAATGGGTATGTAATAGACTAAGGGACTATACTTATTAACAATAGCATGTTTTTCATTATTTAGGAGATATTTACTAATTTGAGCACGTGGATTTCTCCACTCTTTTGGATTACTTACTGGTCATTCTCGAAATCACGATGTCTGTCATTTAAAAAATGTCATGTCATGTCTAAAAACGACTAACTTGTAAGCGGGAATGACGTGGAAAGTAGTCACTACTTGTTTGTGGATTCGTTTGTTTGCTTTTGGTAGTTAAGTTTAATAAAAAATCTTTGTGTTTGGAAAAAAGGTTTAAGCATGTAAAATAAATAAAGAGAACAATCTAAAAGTCAAACAAATTCTGAAAAAAAAAAATTAAATAAATAATGACTAAATACTACTAAACTTTAGTAGTATCAACGTGACAATTTTTAATTAATCACCTGTTCTTTACAAATAAAAATAATTTGAAGAATTAGTGAATAAAGAACATTTCTGTTGTCACAGGAAGTGATTAAAATCATATGGACACAATGTGATTTCAATCAGTGACTGAAATCACTGCAAGTGAGTGAAAATCACTAAGTATCAATTGATGTTTAATGCAAGAAAAGAAAACAAAAACTCAATAAAAACGTGTATTTAACTTCCTGATTAATAATGTATGGAAATTTGATTAACATACATAAGTCCTTGTAATCTTTTTTACTTTTATGTTTATGACCTAGATTTCGTATCTACTCACTTAAAGCACGGTAAATGATAATCACCTTGCAGCTGCTGGCAGCAAACATGGTGTTGCCAAAGCTATTATCAAAATTGTAAGTGTTTACAGTTTTAATATTTATAAAGCAACTAATAAAATTATTTTAAATGGGAAGAAGATTCATCAAATAAATTTACGATACATTAACAAAATAATTTATACTTAAACCACTATTAATTGAGGAATTTTAAAATTCCATCACACATTGGATCTTTATTCCTAAGCCTACCAAATCGAACTTTGTGCATACTTCATTTATTGATTCCGATTTTCTAAAACTCTTATTATAAATTAAATATACAAATATAGATCTCTCATTTAATTTCAAAATTATATTAATATCAAAAGCATCATAAATGATATTACCATTATTACTAAAAATTTATCTGACATTCATTTACGAGCTTAAAAATTTCGTTCTAAATTTACAAAATTATTTATTAATAAAATAGAACAACGTGGATTCAGATAGTTTTTGCTCATAAAGTATGTTAATCAAATATTTAGCAAAATAATTTCATCTAAAATTAAATAATATATATTCAATATTTTTCATTCTTTTTCTGTTTCTTTTTTTTTTTTTTTTTTTCTGTTTTTACAAAATATCTTACAAAACCACTATTGTGTAAACGATTATCTATCGCGTTAAAACGTGGGTGCATGTTTGCGTTGTAGAATATTTATTTATATACAAAACTCTATCTGCTCTCCACATAGACATTAATTTTCACTGCTCTACTTTATTAGAACAGGAAAAATCATTGATAAAGAAACGAACAAAAAGTTTCATATTTGGGCGTGGATTTAGTTTCGATTTTTGCTTCTTGGAACTAGTTTTATTACATTTACTTTCCCTTGTCTATTTCATTGCATTCAGAAATTAGGACAAACAACCTTTTAAATAAAATCATTTAATAAAATATTTCAGGTTTAAGGCGTTAGATTTCTATGTCGCCATACTAAACGGAAATCAAAAACAGTAGTTAAAAACATTTTTCTGAACAGCATCTAAATTTGTGTTAAAAACGTGACTGATGTTAAAATTTAATTGACTGATTTTTCTTATTAAAAGATATTTCGTAAACTTCTTTTTTTTTTATTATTATTATTTTTAATGTGAAACTAAATTAGTATGTTTAAGTATTGAATAGAAAATATTATCATCTAAATTAGATTACAGTTTTTATTTCAATTTTTTTCCTTGCTTTTAATAACTCATTGAAATGACCTTCATATTCAATTGGGAAATTTTGTGAAATCCCTTTAAAAATTAGTCGATGCAGCCCAATCAATAAAAGTAATAAACTCATTATAATGAGTTTATTTACCTTATTATATTATGAAATTAAAGAATGTGTAATTATTCTTTATCTTAAAAAGAATCCGTAATTTTCTTGTTGTTGTTGTCGTATCCCTTAAAGAGTACAAGAAAGTCAAATATCGTGGTGCTCCCGAATACTATTGGCTATATTGATTGCCAGCTCGGAGTATAAATTCTCTTCGGAGGGATGGTCCTGACAATGCATGATGGCTGCAACAGCTGGACAATGAAAGACATGGTTAGGAGTAAGTTCAACATCAGAGTAGTTGGCCCATTTTTGGTATTTTTAAAGCCATCAGCGGAAATTTTCGTATTTTTGTGGTGTTTCATTCTTAATATTGTTAAAGTAGTAGCTGCTTTTCTGTCGACATTTAGTTCAGTAATTTGATATTTTAGAAAGAAATTATAAGCTTAGATTTTACCACGGCATTTACATCTGGGAAGTAGAAATGGCAATCTGATCCAGATTTCTGGCATTATTTGCCAAAGAATCTGCAATCAATTAAAACAGATTGGTAATCAACAAAAGGCATTTTTAAAAATTTGAGTCTGGTCATGCAGAAAAAAAGGTTTAACAAGTTTACGCATAAAATAATTTTAATAAGAATCAATTAATAATGTTTGGAAGTTTAAGACCATAGAACACATATCTCTGTGATGAAAAAAAAGACTTATTTTAAGTTATTTTATTTATTAAACCCTTTACCCATCATGCATGTTTATCTCATAAATTGTAGTTGGGAAAGTTTACCTATTTCAGGATATTTCAATACAAACTTCGAATTAAAAATTTAAAAACAAAATATTAAAAAAGAATTTCCTGATATGTTTTGAATGCAATTGCGCTTTTAGTTTAATCTTTATTGGATAACTCCTTTCTTGCCGCTTTAATTCTTAATTTTGAAACACAATTAAAAAATTCAAAAATTGTATTTTTTTTCACAGATAGCTGTGTATGTTTTCCCACATTATTTTACCTAAATACATAGGTAGAGGATCAAAACTTCTAATAAGCAATATTGTTAGATTTTAATAACTTTTGGCAGAATTATCAATTTGTGTGATAAAAGCTTTTAAAAAATTAAAACATATGTTAACAACATTCTTTCAGCAAAATGCATTCAGTGTTAATCCTGATTTAATTGTGCACTTTAAAACTATCTATCTGAATGATTTCTTCCTTCTCCATTGGCAGAAATATCATTCTGGTACATTTAAGAGAACACGAGGTCCTAAAAGAATTGTAATTTTTTTTAATAACAACTTAGTAGTTATTTATTATAGTTTTAACTTCTGCCTTAACTTCAACTTATAGTTATGACTTCTTCCTTCTTCATTGTCAGAAATAACTGTTGTACATTTAAAAGAACACGAGGTCCTAGAAGAATTTTAAACTATTTTTAATAACAACTGAGTAGTTATTTTTTTACAAGATATTTCATAACGCTTTGTGTCAGCAGTTTTCCTCAAACTCGTTATTGTCAGAAAACAGCAGCGGAATTAATGACTGAAGGAAGAAGATGTGTCAGATGCAATGTCTTCTTTAATTTCTTTTTTAAGAAGCCTCTTGCAGAATTCCAAACTCACAATTTGTCCCATTTTCTCACACACGAAAACCCAAACCTCAACAGCTCCCAGCTATGCTGTTATCCGAGAAAACAACATTCGACAGTTAGTTCTCTTTTTGTCAAAGTAGGGAATGCGGGTTATGTTGGTAAGAAAGCTACCAACCAACCTGTTGTGCTGACCCAGTTAAGGCGCGGGTCACACTGCTTCAGTTCACTGGTTGAACCGTGCCATCCGAGAACCGGTCCCTATAGGTAAAAAAAAAGATACGTTTGCTGCGGACACACACTTTTTCGGATGGTGGGACTGGGACCTTTTGTTGAAGGGTTGATTGTTAATTCGATTAATTAAAATTCCTTTCAATCATTTGTGAGCGTATTCTCACCGTAGAAAGTTGGGTGTAATTAAGTATCATTGGGGCTTGCAATTAACATACAATGCTTAGGTACTGCATAAAGGTTGGATTGTGTGCAACTGCATTTGAGAGATATTAAGTAGACTTTTGTTTTCGTTAAAAGCTGCTGGGAAAAAAATGAAGAATGCTGTTGTTAATGAATTGATTTTAAATGCTGTAGGATTGCTGGAGCATATAGTATGAAAAAGCACAGAGTTAATGACGGTTATAATGTCAATGTTAGTTAATTATTTGTGGTTGAGTTTGTATTATTAAAAGTAACTATAAGATGTTTGTTGTGTGTTTTGTTGAAATGCTTCCTTTGTAGAATATATAAGCTCAGTATTTATTTATTTTATTTTATTTCTTTTCCTTAATTAGTATCTTAACAACCAGTTATTTTTCAAAAAATACAAAATAAATTGTCATAAAAGCATTTCATTTTCAGCAAATTTTCATTTCAATTTAAAATTTCATTTTTTAATCACTGGCGGAACATTTACTTTTTACCCATGTTTTTATGACTAACTAAGTTAAATTTTATTTTGACTAAATGTTTATTACAAAAAAAAATGATTTTTATGACAACAATGTTTATGACTGTTTTTAAAAAATTTTATGAAGCAAACTAAGAAAACAATGATTTACAACAATGTTTATGGCTGGCTATTTTATGAAAAAAAATGTTTATTCTGACATTTTGTGAAAATAATGTTTATGATGGAAGGAAAACATTTGCTTTTGTGACAGCACCTACTGGCTGCTTTGTTTTTATGACTGACTAAGGAAAACAATAATTTCTATGACAACAATGTTTATGACTGACAGTTTTGTGAAAAACAACCTTATATGACTAAGGAAAATAAAAAATTAAAAAAAATGAATAATCAAAAATAAAATGCAATGTATTTAAAATCGATTAAATTTGTATTGAATAAATATTAACGTTGGTAATCATTTAATTTCTTTTAAATCTTATTATTAACTTTAATGTAGGAATAAATCATTGAAAGACACTTTTGTAAGAATTATGAAAAATTATTTTTAATTACCATTCATTTATTACAATAATAAATATAATTGGCAACAAATTGTATATTATTTTACTTATCACTTCAATAATTAAAAAACTTTTATAGTTATTTATTTAAGTTTTTCATTTTTATAAATAAATAGGATTTCAATACATAAAATAGTAAAATTTTATTTCCTTATTAAAATATTTTAATTTATATGTATTTTTTTTCTGGAAAATTAATTTATTTAATTATAAATTGTAAAAATTAGTTCATTATAAATTAGTTTTTATTTTAATTCAATTCCATCAACTCAGTTCAATTATGCTAAATATATATTTTATTCTACACTGACATTTTGATTTCCTAAGTAAAAGAATTTCAATAACAAAATATTTCTTTATTTTTATTAAACCTATTTAATTATTTTAATAAATGAATTAAAATCTTAGCTTAATCCTAATTAATCCGTATTAACTTAAGTCTTATTAAAGAAATTATAAAAAATGTAATTAGATTAAATATTCAATTGATCCATAATTAAAATTAAAAAGAAATATATTTCATATAATTCAAAACATAGCAGTATACTTAATAATCTAGAATTCAGCGATGTATAAAACATTAGTTTTAATACAATTCTTCAATATATAAATTTTTAATTCAATCAAACGATGTATAATACTATTAAGCAACGTTTATAACATATTTTCAAAGTTTTAGATACTTTACACTCTACCACTTCAATATACAAAGTTCATCTTAATATATTCTAATTCCAATTGGATAGGTATATACACTATATTTTAAGAAAAAAAATGTAAATAATAGAATACAAAAATATTTTGTGACAAGTTAAAACCAAAGTAATGCAAATATATAGTTTTATATAAGATGAAAATAATGTCATAAATTATATAATATGACAATCCATCCATCATATATAATAATTCCATCATATATAATAATTTATATATAATGGAAAATAATGTCTGCAATATTAATTTAATAAGAACTTCAGTTTATAGAATTTCCTAAATTATTACCATAATCACAATTGTTTATAATATATGGATTTTAATGCTATTTAATTTTGTATTTGCAATTTTTATCTCGGAGTTTTAAAATGTAATTTTTTTTCCGATAATTTTTAACAGTGAAAAAAAAAAAAAATCCCTTTTTCAGAATATCATAAAAAATTAGAAAACAAATAAACAAAAAATAATTAATGCCGCACATGCAACAATTGAACATCTTACGAAAGAAAAATTTTTTACATTTAGAACATTTTTTACGAATGTAGTTAATTCGTCTTACAAAATGTTTGTTACGACATTTTGAATAATTATTTAAGTTTTTGTTTTAGCATTGTGACATACAGGTCCAGGATTGCAGGATTTGCGAGATATTTATATTAAAATGCAATATTTATATTGTCATTGCAATTTTATTTATATTTGTTATTAGAAAGAATGAAATACCATCTTTCCTGACATCAGCGTATCTTTCCAATAGATTATAATCTGTTTCAGTTTGAAATGCTTCAATTTCAAAGATAAAATTAACTCATATATATCATTACCTCTTAACAGATTAAAAAGCAGCTGTTCTAAAATAACACTAATAAAACTTTCTTTCCTTAGATAGCATACATTTGCATTCCACTAATTATCGCTTCTATCGTTTTTAACAACAACTGGCATTTTCTAATACAATTTCATCCAAATAACTATTATTTGTACTCATTAAATTCAAATATTAGCACATTGTATCGACTCATTAACAAAAAATAATCCCAGAAGTGTTATAAAAAGCTACCACGCACCCGTTTGACTTGTATTACGTGAGACATCCCCAGAATGTGTTCTTTCCCCATACGTGAGATCTTGCACTAACAGTGATTTAGTTACATAGTCACGCAAGACTTGAAAGCACCGTTTGAATCTTTAGTTTTCAACCAATGTGTTAAATTAGCGGCATTTAACTTGGTGGCACCGGTTGGTTGAATCCGGCATTTGCTTCCGCTTGCTTAAATACTTTAAATTGTGTGTGGCATTACGGTTTCCTCGTTAGCTTCTTTTTGTATAAGAAGTGAAGGAACAGTTGGCAACAATCGTGAGAACATTTAATTGTTACATGTAAAACATTAATTAGCATTAAACATTAACGTTAATTAAACATAAGCATTAACATTAGTTATTACTTTATGTGCCCTTTGAAAATTAAAAAATGAATAACCAAACGCTGCAGTTTGGTGAAACAAATAAATTATTGACCAATTACGTTCTTCAAAATTATTCAATGATAAAACATGAAATGATATTATACACCTATTTCTTTCTCCAAAAAAAATCTAATAAAATTTAACGTAAATATTATATTTTTTTTTTATATTTTAGAAGATTAACTAGAACTTATTGAAATAAAAATATAATAAAAAAAGCTTTTTTTATTCTAAGAAAGGGGAAATTAACATTTTATTTCAATTTTTCATATTTATTAGAAATATAAAATAATAAAAGAAATTTTTAAGTGTATTTTATTTTTTTAAATAAATATAAAGAATTTATTTTCAGTTTTTATCTTGAAATTTAAGTGATATTAAATAAACGCGTTATTTATAAATATTAGTTAGTGTATAACTTATCGTATTATTATTGAACAGCCTGAGAAAATATGTGAAAGTGTTTTCAAATATAGATGAGAAAACAGAAAAAGTAAATTTTAATGTAGTAAAAGTAAAGTAGAATGCAGTAAAAAAGTATCTGAAAAGCTAAAATATGTTATAAGATGAATAAAAACGCATATGTAATTCGGAAAAAAATAATAGCTATTTTAAAAATTCTTTAAAAATAATTTTCTTACTTTTTTCTTGACGAATATATACATATATATATTCGTCAAGAAAAAGTAAGAAAAATTATTTAGCTAACAACTTTTTTTTTACCTTTTTTAAATCAAAATTATATACTGTTTTATTTATGAATATAAGTTTAATTTGCCTGTTAATAAATTATTTCTTATTTTTTATTATGTAATAAGAGACGGTTATGTCGTAATAGTTTTATAAATTTAATTGTTTTAGTGAAATTAACAGTATTTATGTTTAATTCTCGCAAGCCAACATAATTTAAAGTCAACTTAATATAAATTTGTTAACTTTTACCAATTTATTTCTTGGAACATTCTTTTACAATTATTTGTATAGTAAATTTTTGTTTATTTATACAAAGCTAAAATTGATTGAACTATTTCATTGATTTTATGTATAAATAATTATTGTTTTCGAAATATTTCAGTTTATCAAACAAATATAAACTCAATAATAACGATTCCCTCTATATTTAAAAGAATGTTTTATTTTTTAAGCCGGTTTAATAAATCAAAATAAATTTAAATATTGTTTTTATAAATTTTTTTCATTATGTTTAAAGCTTATTAATGTATATAGTGCGTAATTAATAACATTTAAAAAAAAAATGTAATTTATTTTTAATATTTTTATTTAAATATAGATACCATAAAATACTTTTTATGTGTCTATTTTTGTTAATGCCATATTATGCAAAAATTCTACAGAATAAGAAAAATATTTACATTCAAAAATATATATAAAAATATATTTTTACATTTTATGTCTGTTATTTCTTTTGTTAAACATTGCTTTAAAATAGTTACAGTGTTATTGATATAACTTTCTCTAAAGAAAGAAAATGTTTCATTGGAGGTTTTTTGTTACGACTTTTGGAAACAATGGCTATTACTCATACTATCCTTGCTGAAGACATGAGACATTGAAACACTTTCTTGCTTTTGGGTTTTTTTCCGTTCTTGGAATTTACAAACATAAAATTTAGAAAAAAATAATTCATTCTCTGATTTCTGAAATAATACCTCTCAAAAGGTAGAAACAAAATAAATTCTATAATATTTGAATAAAATTCATATAAATTATTTAAATCAATTTAAAATACAAATTTGTAATATAAACGCAAAATATCTTTTAACTTTTTTTTTTTCGATCGTTTGGTAAAATATGACGTCATACATGACATATAATATTTCGATTCTATTAAATTTTCTTTTATTAAAATTAATAACTTAAAATTTTTTAAATTTTCTTTTGTTAATGCTAATTATTTTGATTAATTCCTGGATATTTGCATAGAATTCATATAAAGTTAATTTAGAAAATAAATCTGTAAAAAAAAAAAAATATTTTTAATAACCTTTTTTTTGCGATCGTTCGGTAAAATATGACGTCATACATTCCGCCTAGCAATAATTCAATTTTCTTTTATTAATATTAATTATTTAAATCATTTTTTATTAATATTAATTATTTTTATTAATTATTGGATATTTGCATATAATTCATATAAATAATTTAAGTTAATTTAGAAAATACAAAAATATTTTGCTTAACTTTTTTTTTTTCGATCGTTTGGTAAAATATGGCGTCATTCATTCCATATAATAATAATTCGATTTTATTAAATTTTCTTTTATTAATGGAAATTTTCATGACTAATTTTTGTATAAAATTTTAAAATCGTAAAAAGGATTTTGTTGTGTAAACGTTTGGTTGTATTAGTTTCATTTAGAATGCACTCTTTTTCCTCAAAAGTAAGTTTATTTTTTATTTAATATAAGTAAATATTGCTTCATTATACAAAATTCATAATTTCATTAATAAAATATTTTTAAAATAAATGTTATATTAATATATTTTAATATAATATATTAATTAAAAACTGTTTTATACTGCAAACCTTCTTGAATAAAAATAAAATTGCTAAGACATTAAAATATATGTCTTTAATAATATTGTAAATGTGATTCATTTTTACCGACAGACTTGAGAACAAAAATAACAAATTTCTAAAAAAATAACAATCGATATAAAAGTAAATATCATAAAGTGACAAGGCTTTGCAAATATACATTGAAATAAATATTGTTTCTCTATTTGATGCAATCACTTAATAAAATAGATCAAGGATCAATTTCATTTTCTTATAAAACAATCGCAATAAGCATAGTTAAAGAGAATTTAATTAAATTAATTTAATAAATTAATTGTTTATATTTTCTACTGTAATTAGCATCTGGTGTAACATAAAAACGATGTTGGAATGTTTCTATTTTTGCTATTTCCTTTGTGTTTGTAAAATTTCATTTTTGCATATAAAATAACATTTTTTAAACTTTTTAAAAATTTTATACCACAACAATATTAAAAAAAAATAATATATTAAAGATGAAAATAATTGTATAGATGATTTATGTATGAAAGAATTAAAGAAAAAGTGTTTTCCAGGAATATTTCAATGAAAATCCAGAAAATTTTATTTCAAATCAATTAATAAAAAAAAACATTTAATATATATTAAATATATTTCAAATTAATTGAAATAAATATTATAATAAATATTACTAACATTATATAAATATTACATAAATATTATTAAATATATTTCAAATTAATTGAAATAAATATTATAATAAATATTTCTAATATTATATAAATATTGCATAAATATTATTAAATATATTTCGATTGATTGATTCATACTCTAGTGAATATATTTCAAATTATCTAATTTTTAGTGAAATGTTTTTAAAAAATTTGACAACTTATAATCTTCATATTTTTAAAGAGAAAAATCGATCATCATTATGATCAATCAAACAATAAATACAAAAATTCCATCTATTATGAATAAAAAAAATTCAACTTTTAGAACATTTTTAGGAATTAATTCTACGTAAAAGAAAAGAAATCATATTGTACATAATGTCTTATAATTAGCTCCAAGACATCTAAGTGTTTTAAAATATAATCCCAATATTTTATGCAGAAAATTTTGATATTTTTAAACATGGAATCAATTTTCCAACGTAACAAAGTTATTATTTTTTCGCAGTATTACTGTTTCAATATGTATCGATATACTTAAATATTTAAGGCAATAAAACCAAGTATCAATATCCGTTAACTTTTCGAAATCTCCAACATAAAAGAATTAGGCTTTCCTAAGTAGTTATTTTATCTGACATAAAAACATAATTCCTGCCGCAAGCATTGTCAGAATTTAATAAAACCGGATCTGTCCTTTCTCTACATATTCATCTAAAGTGTAACGGTTTCCATATGGTTTGTCAACCATTAAACAAGCCCATGGTTATTCACCAATGAAGATACTCATTTCATGCAGACTCATGGGAATCTTTTTGATGCCATTTGTCAAAAGAAATCCATCTCATGACTACAATGAGGTGACGGTTGCGATTAAAAAATCACTTGGAAAATAGTTATTGATGAAATTGCTGACGCTTTAGAACTTAATTAAATTTCTTAACTAAAAATAAATTATATATATGTGAAGTATAATTAGTAACTTTTTAATTATTTCTTTTGTGTATAATATGGATAGTAAAATTAATTATTCTTATTTTGAAAATATTATTATTTCTTTTTGTTCTTAACAAATGTATTTTTATATCTTTAGTATCATTTACAAATATGATTAATTAACGAAATTTTTTAAAAATTAATGAAATGTTTAAAAACTACAATTGTTTTAAATTACTAAATTCATTGCTTGAAATTTTTAAATTAATAATGTTATTAGGAATTTAAAATATGATACTACTTTTATAAATGTAAATTTTAATTTTATATATTGCTGAAAATACTCAGATCAATTCTTTTATTTAAATTCTAATTCTTTTATTTTATTTAAATTATTTTATTAAATTTCTAAAATTCAAATAATTTTAATTTTAATTACGAATTTCGTAGATACATGTTTTGCAAATTGATTATTTTTATTATCTAATAATATAATGTTTTATATAATAAATTCATGAACTACAAAATCCTACATAAGTATAATATTCATTTAAAATTTTGAAAAAAATTCAATAATTATTTTATAAGTGACACAGAATAATTATTGAATTGTTTATTTAAAATATATTATATAGGTGAACATTAAATTTAAATTTGTTTTAAATTATAATTCATTAGCATTTCCATTGAAACTCTTACCACACAACGATTTCTCAAATTAAATAAATCCAAGAATGCAGTTATATTTAAAATTAACCATTATATCTGTTATTTATTTCGATTTGTATGCTATTTATTTCTACCATTTCACTACTATTTATTTCAATTTTTGATACATTTTTCTGCAAAGTGACAACATATCCAGGTAACCTTAAGTACAGATGTGACAAACTTTTACAAATAATTTTTTTCACTTCTGCTTTTTTTCCAGTACTTTTTACTTTTTTGTAAATTATAGTAAGGACTTTTATACATATATTATTCAAAATTTCATAGTAATTACATAGGAAATATTTGTTTATATTAAACTATTTTATAAAAGGTTTTTTTTTTAAGAATTAGTCTCTTTTTATTACAGGGTCTTATAATTTTTTTTTCCAAAATATTTAATTTAGCATAAGTCATTTTAATTTTGACAATTTAGAATAAATTATGCTAAACTTATGTTTATTTGGACAGAAAGTTTTATGCAGTTATTTAGAAACTGAAATATGACAATACATCATTCCCATCATCATAATGGACGTAAATGCGCGTTTAAAATATACAAATCTAGAAAATTTAAAGTTGTACTTTATATGTTCTAATCATCTTACAACTGTTAAAATATTACGATATATTTGATCTGAAATTTTATCCATTTCTTTCTTTTTCAAATTTACCCATCTTATTTATTTACTTCTGGTTGCCGGAAAGTACGTGCAACGATTCTTTTGTTTTAAAATTGAATTTGTAAGCTGTCATAGGCAATGAATTCAAGAATTTCGAGTTTTAGAGTAGTTTCTTTACAAAAGTTTCATTTTCTCTTTTGTCAAATTCTCTTATCTGTAATATTTTAATCGACATTTGGATAAATTGAGATAAAACAGCATCAGCGAGCATACATCTCAAAGTACCAAGTTAAGTCAAGAAAATTAAAAATAATAATAATTAACACGGATATATCTACTGTAAGAAATTATTATGAATAAAGTACTCACCAGACGCTGCTAGCGACAATAATCCAATCTGTAATCAATAACTAATAACAACCACATGTTGTTATGAAGATGAGCCCAGTTGCCCATATTTACAAGAAACTATATACAGCACGTCCAACTTCTGCAATAGTCACCAAAACAATTTCACACACCCATCAGGGCAAGGTCTAGTGGACACACGCAGTCTTCAGAAGAAAAAAAAAAAAAAAAAAAAAAAAAAATCTATACCAGTATTACTTTATTTTTTTCTACTTCCAAATGTCATCAGAACTCGTCAGCCCACTGTCTCATGGCAAAATTGCGTGGGGTGCACCGACGAAGTCTAACCAACTTCTGCTTAGCTGCTTGAGTTTCGGCGGGACAGGTGAGTGACTTCGTTTCTGGTTCTAATCTTCAGTGATTGGTGAAAAGTTGAATGACGTAGAAGATTCAGAATCCTTTTTTTTTTTTTTTTTGCTTACTGTCTACCCCCTCCCCCTTCTTCCAAGCGGTGCCCTGTGGTCATAATAGCACAACAGGTTTCTTTTTATAAAGATCGAAGTGAGCGCATGAAATAACGGTGTTTTTCTTTTCTTTTTTTTTTTTTCTGCCAACCGTTTTACTTGCTTGACTTACTTCCCGAATGTCTGGTGCATCCTTCTTTGGCTCACGGACGCTCTTTTAATCCTTTAGGTGAATAGTGCTTTCAGTCCTTGTGGCTTTCGATGTTTTTGTTTACATGCTGCCACACTCGCTGAATGGAAAGTCCGAGAGAAGGTTAACGCTTTCATCAAATTTTTTGTTTGGTTATCTTGTTTGTTCGAAATGAAAGGCTGCTCACTGATGCAGCTTAGGTCCAGCCTTTCAAAAATAAACATAGTCAGCACCAAGGCTATTAATAATTTCTGGAAAAGTTATTTTTAATTTACAAAAAGATGAGATTAAATTTTATTTTAGTAAATGACAAAATGGAATAAGGCAAAAAGTAGGCATTGATCGAAAGAGTTATTTTTAATTGAATCTTTAATTCCATGATGCCTGATTTAAAGTTCAATGAAGTCGAAGTAGAAATGAAGATTAATTCGTAAGCTAAGAACTTAACAGATATCAAACCTTATAAAAGAATCGTTGAAATTAAGTATTCTCATTAAAGTAACTTTTAGATGGCATTAATATTGAGATAATACCAACTAACACTAAACTTTTGTGTATCATGTTGTTGTCATTATTGTTGTCGTATTTCTTGAAGAGTACAAGAAAATCAAATATCGTGATGTTCCCGAATAATATTGGCTATATTGATTATCAGTTCGGAGTATAAATCCTCTTCCGAGGGATGCATGACAGCTGCAAAAGCTGGGCAATCAAAATCTTCACATTTTTGTGAGGATTCATCCTTAATCCTTGATATGTTATAAGTAATTCACGAAGTTGGGTTTTAAGTTAAAAAAAAACATAGAATGGAAATATCGCATTAATAACTAATATTACTTTTAATCAAGTTTCACGTTTTTTAGACAAACAATGATCGGAACAATTGGTTAATAAAAGCATTGATTTTAATTATTTATTTATTATTTGTCATTAGAGATTTAATCCTCCATAGCCTACCACAAATAGTATGTATTCATTCATGGAGTTGGGTAAGTAACTTTTGGTAAAAATTTATCAGGTCGTAACTAAATTTCCATATTGAAATTTTCTCACATTGTTGTAACAGTCATTTCCTTAATTTTTTCCATACTGGCAATGCAAGTAAATCCTATTTTTTTTTTTTTTTTTTTTTTGAAAAATCATCAAAAATATTCCTTGCTCTTTTTTGTTTGTTGTTGTCGTTGTCGTATATCCCACAGAAGAGTACAAGAAAATCAAATATCGTGGTGCACCCTAATATTGGCTATATTGATTATCATTTCGAAATATAAATCCTCCTCCGAGGATGGTCCAGACAATGCGCTGCATGGCAGCTGCAACAACTGTTATACTTAGTGTGATTAATATTTTTTTTTAAAGGGATAACTAATTTTTTTATTAACTGATAGTTCAAAGATGAAACTGAATACTGATTGGTTAGCTGACGATCCAATGATTAAAATTATTTGCTTATATGGGAAAGTTGTTTTTTGATAAACGCCCAATTAGATCCTTTTTCTGGAAAACATTTGATGCTTGATTAAATATCATTATCTAGGTTAAAATGGAATGGAAGTTCGGCCATCAGTAAATTTAAAAAAAAAAAAAGTATTCAGGTAAAATACACAATTAAATGTCTCTTATAAATTCAACTTCTCTGTAATTGTCTTTTAGACAGCTATCACTAAAAATACTATTATATATACCACTGTAATCTTAATATTAAATTTTAAGTATTTTATTCAGGGCCTGAGGGGACCGAGTGACTATTGCTCTGCACTCGGTGCCATGGATATTTGTAGTGGTTCGGAATACAATTTAAACCATAGATACCTTCTTATTGTGACTGTAGAGCATAGGGTGACAACTCAACATAGTAGAAAAGAAAAACATTTCCTGTCTCGAAATCTGTCAATAAGCAGACGACCTTGGCCCGCCATGGGACTGCTGTGCCAATGAAGAAGAAAGATTTTATTCAAAATGAAAGATTGAGCATAGATGCCTTCCAGTAGTAACAATAATTTGCTTTAAAATAAAAAAGTATTTATTGTAATTAATAATAACTTTAAAATAAAGTGAATATATTTTTAACTTGCAAATGTTGAATCCTATAAAAGAAATTTAATGCCTACACTTGGATCTGAAATTTTTTTTACTAATTCAGCCGTTATGTACAAGATTCAGAAGGACTCAGGCAGTATCACTGGGAGACAACTACTTTGATGCCATTTAAATTTGAAAATCATCACTAAAAAACTACTTATTTTCTAAGTAATGAATGTAATATAATAGCAAAATCGAAAATATTCACTTTTATGCGAACATCCAGCTTATAACAATCCTAAACCTTGATTTGGAAAGAGTTTTTGAAAATACTGTGTCCAAAAGTAAGATCAGTTTTAAATTTAAATTTCCCGAGCATATGGTAATTCATTTTTTTCTTTTTATACTTTGGCACTGTCCTTGACATCTGTGTGAAATTTCACGATAAAATATTCATTAGTGTCTGAGTTATGCTTGTTTTTGCGAGATGCTAAAACTGATTCCGGCGATTTCTGAAATGTCTCTTCAATCGACTCAAAACAATGTCCCCGAGTGTTCTTTTGAGTTTAGGTGAATAGCCAGTAAGCACGATGCTAAATCAGGTTAATACGGTGGTTATGTGGAACGATATGGTCTTCATTTTTGGCAAAAAAGTCACGAAGAATCAATGCAATGTGAGCTGGCGCATTCAGTGTTTTCGGTACTAATCAAGATTTGACGCGTTTGAGGCCTAAAACATCCTTTTGGAAAACCTTGCTGATAAAATGGAATTTTGAAATTCCAACAACATCAACAAGGTCTCTAATTGTAAATCGACGGTTTGCAAGCACCAATCTTTTAATTTTTGGATGTGCGCTTCGTCGGTTGAGGGTGGTGGTCGACCAGAGAGCTCTACGTCTTCCAACGCGTTCTCTGCCTTCTTTGAACCGTTTTTACCACTTATAAACATTTCTTTCCGATATAGGAATGCTCACCGAATGCCTTCTGCAAAATTCTATACGTTTCTTGCAACAAAATTTAATGCAAGTTATTTGCTCGATTAATTCAGACATTTCAAAAATCGCCGGAATCAGTTTTTCATCTCACAAAACCAAGCGTAACAAACGCAATGAATATTTTGACGTAAAATTTCGCACAGATGTCAAGGACAGTGCCAACAACCTAAAAAAGAAAAAAAAATTAGAAATACGATATGCCCGGAAATTTAAATTGAAAACTGATCTTACTTTTTGAATACAGTAGTAGCTTTGAAAAAATGGATTGCAAAAAGTCTTCCTCAATACTAATTCAATTATTTTTAAAATGATTACTTTGATTCTTTTTCAGATTTGCACGAAAAATATCATCATATTTGCAGTCAATGTTTCTTTATTTCCCTCTTCCTTTTCAAATAATTTCAATACTACACTCTTCCTTCCAAATAATAAGTAAAAAACTTCCAGTTTTCTGTTATGTTAATAAAGGCGTTCTCTATGTATTTTCGAAATAAATAAATTGTTTCAACATTCTATTCTCATTTCAAGAATATCTGATCATTCAACTATCATTTCGTCTTTTTAACCACCTTGAGTTCTCTGAGTTAAATTAGAGCACGTTGCCAAATAAAAAATTCTAAAAATGCTGTAGAAATTCAATTTGAGAAATGGATGGCATAAAAATTTATTAGTACATAAAAAACTGTTTACATATGTTGACTGAAACTTTAAAATAAATAGAACGTTAATATGGTATTTATGAATAATAACAAAGAATATTTATTTTAGATAATGCTAAATGATATTAAGCAATTATTTCATTTACCAAATTCGTTTTTTTTTCTTTTTAGGAATTTTATAATATTCATAGCATTAAGTAATAAATAATTTTATATTTCTGAGGGGGTTCTGTTGTTTGTAATGGATTTTTATGGATGCCAAATTTAAACAAAGATCATAATTGTTTAATTTTTAAGAACATTAACAAATGTTTTTAAATTTAAATCCGTATAAATTATTTACTGCAAAATTCCTCAACAACGAACGGCATTCAAGGAAATATCCGCAATGAGTACACACTTAATATTTTTTTCCAATTCCATTTATAATGTTTGTAGAGTGAAACAAAATTTCCCACATAATGCTAAAAAATATAATTCATAGACAAGGGTTCCTAGTCAGTGAACCAAGGACATCCTGATGCGTTCATCAATGACATCTTATAGACATATTCAGTCCCGAGGACCAAAAATAAAGATAAACCTAAGATATCTGTTAAGATATCCATGAAAATTGTGTAAAATGAACACACATATATGGAAATATATCTTTATATTTTACTTATATATACACACATATGTACTTTTTTTACACGGTGACTGTTGTGGAAAGGTACTGGTAGCATGGTTCTTCAAGGATTTCTTCGGCGTAATGAAGGTCAGGGATGACCAAATCACATGAATGCATGTAAAGAACGGATGACAGCATGATTGTGCGATGGTACTCCACCATCGCATGGCAGTAACCGCGGTGTTAAAAAGTCTTTTTTTATTCCATGAACTCTTGAAAGAGACGTCTCAAGTGTTGTCGTAGCTGCTAGTAGTTTGCCATCGCATTATATGCAATCTAAATATAACTTTCTGTTTTCAGCAGCAGAAGACATTCGGATCGATATGAATCACATGTGGAAGCTTTGCACGATCAGCGGTTCATGTCAGTCTTTTTGTTCCACAAAGAACATACAATTATTGCCGCTCATAGTGTGCTGGGCCAAAGATGGCAAGGTCTAACCTTATGTTTCGTATATTCCGTTCTGCATATTCTTTCCTTTTCAGTGCTTAGATCTCTATATATAACCTATGAAGCGTTTATGACATATATCTAGCGGTCATTTGTGTTACTTTCGTGTCATGCCATACCGAGGACATTTTTCTAGCAATATAAAAGCTGAGCCTTGTACCGCAATTTGTATTTCTTTAAACAAACATCGGTTTATATTGTTCCTAAACAGCAAATCTCCACCAGACCTTTCATGAATTGATACACGTAAGGAACGTGTAAGGCATCAATTTCAACACCCCCAAAATATTGCAGATGTAAAGAAATGTCTGGCAGAATGTATAGTAATTTTGTAACTGAAATTTATAATTAAAGTCAAGCTAAATTAATCAATACATCATATACAATTTTTTCACTTACAGGAAAAAAGGAAATAAATATTATATTTTCATTGGAACACATATATTTACAGAATGTATAGTTAGTAATAGAGATTAGGGACTCATATTGTTCGTTATATAATATATAAAAGCATAATCACAGCTCATGATGAGGAGGTTTCTGGATTACTGCTTTGAACGTTTCTTGTTTATTTGCTAGTCATTGATGGGTTCTACAGGCTTGAATTTTTAATTAATGAAATAATTAAAAATTCTTTTTTAAAATTAACTTTAACCTGTAATAAAGGACTTTAATCGTATTTTCAATAAAACAATCACTTTCTTCATGTAGATTCGGTTTTATTTTTGAATATGAAAGAGTGTATTTCAATGAATAAATTTAGTTCAATCAAGAATAAATTTTTAGGTATGTATTTAAAAAATTTTCACTGAAAAATTTCGTTGTTTTTTCTAATGTGCACTTGTCCTAAATGTAAATCTTTTTACTGCATTTCAATTAAAAAAAAATTGGGAACTATTATAATGATTTTTGCTAATTATTTGAAAACCAATTTATAAAATTTTGAAAAGCTATAATAATTAAAGCTTGATAATTAAAGTTGATAAGTAAAGTGTTTGCCTCTTTTAACAAATTTAGTTTTATTATTTCCGAAATTAAATATTGCAAAATTATTAAAGAATTCACACAAATTTAAAGAGGCATAACTTCAATTTTCTAAATTAGTCACCCAAAAGAATGTAATTTTAGTTTATCTATTCTGTTTTGTATGTATGCACGCTGTTCAAGGTATAAATGTCGAATAAAATACAAACCGAAGTACTATACACACACAAAAAAAAATTGTAGTGAAAGTTTGATATTCTGATTTAAATAACAAATTTATTTATTAAAAAAATTCTCTTATTTTCGTTTTTTTTAATGCTTTTTCCTAAAATAAATAACATTGACTGATAAATACATTCTATTTTTGCAATGTGCATGCAAAATCTCTTAAACTGATGTCTGTAATCATATGGAAGAAATCAACAGTTCATCAAATTTGGTTTGCATTTTGATTCACTATCACAAAATAAAAAAAGGCAAATCTTTTTTGAAACATAGAATTATTACAAAAAGTTTTATTTTTGCAATAATTTCAATACCGAGTATTGAAAATTCAAATCTGATATTACAAACGAATAAAACAAGATTAAAGTGTTTACGTTCTGATTCAGTCTAATTCATTAAGATTACGTCCAGGAACATTAAAACAAAGCAACATTTATTGTTTATCTTTTTAATATGATTCACATCATGCAACACTTTTCTGTACAGAAACATTTTCTTTTCGCATTTTACTTCTAAATATATCGCAAGACATATTGGAATTCGTGCCTTCATCAGTTCTATCCTCAATGGTTGCGCCTCATTACACAAATTGAGTCGCGCAAATTACTAAAAAAACTTTTTTTTTTTCTTTGTCTTCTTTGTTTCATTTTATGAGATGGTTATGAGGAATAATGATATTTAAAAAAAAAATAAAGCATGGAGTCGAGAACTTGTCATTGATCTTAAAATCCTTTTCAGCTGCATATTTCACAAGTTTTTCTAATTAAACTGTGTGGATACATTGTGTTGCCTCTAAAAACACAATCAATATAGATTAAATGGGATGTGAAATGTTTTTATAGCAACTTCTGTGACTAAATGTTGAAACAAGTAATATAAAAAAAAAAATTTTAAAGTCAATTACTACTTTTTTCACTATATTGAAGAAAGTCCTTTATAAATAATTTTCATTCATTTTTTTTTTTTTTAGTTTATCTGGGCCCATCTATTGGTAGATACGTGCAACTCATATCTAAAAACTAAAATTAGTTCATTAAATTTAATTACTGAATTAATATTTTAAAAAAAAACCGATCGATCCAGTGTCATCCACAACAAGTTAAAAAAAAATGTATTTAACTTAAGTGGATGAATAAAAAGTATTTTATTAACGATTGAAAATTTAAACACGATATATATAGGGAGAGTGTGAGCTAATAGAAGGAATTGAATAATGATGGTTATTAGGAATAATGATGAGATGGAATAATGAGATGATTATTTATGATGAGATGATGATATGATTATTTATGATGGAATTATGAGGAATAATGAGATGGTTATGAGGAATAATGATATTTAAAAATAAAGCATGGAATCGAGACGGCCATTTGATCTTAAAAATCCTTTTCCAGTACCTATTTCACAAGTTTTCCAATTAAATCGTGTGATATATTGTGTTAGCTCTTAAAAACACAATCAATATAGATTAACTGGGATGTGAAATGTTTTTATAGCCACTTCTCCTATTAAATGTTGAAATAATGATGGTTATGAGGAATAATGATATGGAATAATGAGATGATTATTTATGATGAGATAATTACGAGATAATGATGATATGATTATTTATGATGGAATTATGAGTAATAATGAGATGGTTATGATGAATAATGGTATTTAAAAAAAATAAAGCATGGTATCGAGCCGGTCAATGATCTTAAAATCTTTTTCAGGACCATATTTCACAAATTTACCAATTAAACCGTGTGATATATTGTGTCAGCTCATAAAAACACAATCAATATAGATTAACTGGGATGTGAAATGTTTTTATAGCCACTTATATACTACTAAATGTTGAAATAATGTTATTGAAAATAGTGATATTTATTTTACATTGAAGGACGCTTTCTTAACAAAGGGACTTCGTATTGCATACACCATAATATATAATAAACAAGATCAAGTTTCAAGGGTAACTGCCTTATATTTGCGTGTAGCAAAGGAATTAAAATCAGAATTGGCCCATCAACTAGCACGATTGTTAATAGAAGATAGTAACACAAGCTCTGTCACAATCTCCACTAAATCTCATTGGTTTTGAAAGCAGAAATTGTAACTAGTGGATTTCAACATTTTCACTTTAGCCTGCGGATGCATTCACTGGGTCATGTTTGGATGCAACTTATAAGTGTTTTTTGCCCGCCACCAAGTCTCCTTCTTTCATTTTCTTCGTACTCATGTTAATACGCATTTTTTTTCACCCTAGTCTTAACTTGTGAACATTGGGTCAAGAATAAGGCATCAGACAGCATGGATATTTTATTATTAAAGATTGATCAATTTATTTACGTTGTTTAATGATAAATGACTTTAAATGAAATGATAAATTGAAGTTGGTAAGGAGGTTGTCATGGTTACAGTTTAGCAATTCTTCAATATAAAATATCAAGTAATGTATAAATGTATTCAATGTATTCCTCAGACGATTGAGCGACTTTTACAATTTCACGTTAATAACGCGGTCTGATGGCCAATTCGCCAGCACTGTGGTCTTTGGTACCACAGCCTTCATGTACGAATCCTGGCGGTAGCATGGATGTTGGTGAGGGATTTAGAATCCCCATTAAATTGTAAACCTCCAAAACACCTCCAAAAGATTTCTTTCACCCTAGTCTCAACTCGTTCCCATTAGGTCAAGAATCAGGCATTATACAACATGGAAATTGTAAGATTATAATTGAAGATAAATGGCTCAGTTTATTTACATTGTTTAATGATAGATGACTTTAAATGAAATGATAAATTGAAGTTGCTAAAGACGTTGCCATGGTTTTAATTTAACAACTCTTCAATATAAAATAACACATATTGTATAATTGCATTTATTGAATTTCATGCAATTCTTCAGACGAATGATCGAATATTGCAATCTCACGTTATTTATGCGGCGTGGTGGCCAATCGGCTATCACACTGGTCTTTGATACCACAGCCTTCATGTTCGAATACTGGCGATGGCATGGTTGTTTGCTAGTGGTTTGGAATCCACGTTAAACTGTTGGTCCCTGTTTAATTAGTCTAGAGTGTGCAAAAAACTGACCGTAGAGTGACAAACCGAATACCAAATACCCACGTTATTAATATCATTTCTGTTTCATTAACATTGGCATTTTCATAGGAAAATATACAAGTTGTTTCACACTGCTACTACATAACACCGCACCACACCATATCACTGTTCCTAGAGCTGAGTTGCCCTATACGGTTTGGGAATAATGTGGGTGAGAAGTCAGACTGCTCTTTGTGACGCTGTACAGTCATATGAGACCTACGGCTTAAAGTGGATTCCGAACCATTACAAACATCCATAGCATCGAGCGCTAGACACTCGGTCATTCAGGCCCCAGTAGTTTCACACCGAATTTTTTTCGTATTATAATCAAAGATGAATGACAACATTTATTTGTTTTTCATTGGATGTTTTAAACTTGATAAAAAAGCTGCCATGTTTGTTGCTTAACGATTCTTTTATATAAAATATCAAAATATATAAAATATCAAAAAATTAAGTTATATATCAACTTAATTCATTGAAAAGCAAGAAAACATGAAACTCATGAACAAATTTCATGAGTTGACATCATGTATATCATTGCCGTATATATTCATCATGTATATCATTGCCGTAAATATATTCATCATGTATATTATTGCCGTCATATTAGCTTTTCGATGAGTAGACAATTTCACAAACCGTTTCGCGTCGAGAAGTTATTCGTATTATTTTGCCTATGCTCACTCATTATTTTTATTATATTTTGTTTGTTTTAAAAGAAAATATTTCCCGAATGCCTTGACATCGTCTTATCCAAACACATATACCGGTTTGCAACTTGTACAACAAATTATTTCTCAAAACATTACCTCTTGAATTAATTAAGCTGGTAAAACGTTATTGGAATCATAAAGAACCGTAAACTCAGAATTGCGAAATTTTTGTTTACAAAGAGAGGTCTGTAATTTTAGAACATTAATGATGTCAAGTGAAGAATGTACGATTTATTTTCGTTACTTAACTGTCTGATGTATTGAAACACATCAATAGATTAATAATCGAATTTATTAATAACTTAAAACTAAATGTTCCGAAAATTTGTTACAATAACTTTATTATGAAATAATGATGGACTATATTCTGTTTAGATAAATGTTTAGTTATGATATAATGTAATTATGTATTATTAATTAATATGTAATCGATGTGTTCCAAATGTATAAACAATATTAATTAAATTTATTTTTCACTTAAAAGTAAATGTCCCCAAAATTTCCTGGTAGAATAACTTTATTATGAAATAATGATGGACGATATTGTGTTTAGATAAATATTTGGTTATGATATGTAATTGTGTATTATTAATTAATATATAATCGATATGGTCCAAATGTATAAACAATATCAGTTTTTTGTGAATGATATTAGTTTTTCTACAAATTATTTATCACTAATAAATTGTTTAAGGAAAAATTTTCTTCTTTTTTTCGAATTGGGAATATCGTATAAATTTCTATATATTTGCATGGCATCACGTTAATGTCTACCAGATATATAACGCATCACTTTTGTTAGCAATAGAAACTAATAATTAACATAGTCATTATAGTTCGAATAGAAATAAAATAATACAATATATTATATTTAAAATAATGGAGAATTAAAATAATCATTATAGTTGCTTTAAGAAAACGTCTTGCGCAATATTTCCACTATGCATTTTGTGACTATCAATATATTTATGTATATGTGTATCCATGCCTTGTATCATATTGCATTATTGCCATACATTGCATTATGCCATACATTGGCAACATTTATGCCATACATTGCATTATTTATATAATTAATAGGAAATTTTCTTGTGTGATAAGTGATAAATTGTTAACAAAAATTTCTGCTTTTTTGTCTTTTTCTACCTGCTTTTGCATATATCTTGAATAATTTAAAAAATTTTTACATAAATAACAACCTATAACTAATCCATATATAGAAATAAATAAGTATCTAATATGATGTATTTTTATCAAATTTTACTTAAAAATTTATTATGTCTGGAAAAATTTTTATACATTGCCCTAAAACCAATTTTTTAGACACCATATGGGTTTACCGATATTACTAAATTACACACTTTTATAGGTCAGTTTTAGTAAACATGTATTGAGAACTAGACCACAGACCCATTTGACATCATTTTTTCTGGATCCCAATTCCGCTGCTATAGTTTGATAATACTAACCCTTTAGAGGCCTCTGAACCCCTCCTCTAATGTTATAAGGAAGTATTTTTCTACCTCTGAAATCTAACCAAGAAGTCAAACTAATTGAGCAATAAACCGGCAAATGGCATCAAATGGTATCAAAAGCTTGTTTATTAGATCTGAAAACTTCGATGTCCATTTTGGATACTTTCGTTTGCTCGTTAGAATGCTAAACAATGGAAGGAAACACTGGTTTGCTCTAATTATACTTTAGTATACTGGAAAGGTAGCTTTAGTATTATCTTCTAAATCATGGATTGTATCTTAAACTCAGTTTCTATAATGCTCCTTGTGATAATTAGTCGATTCATTGTTGTTATATCCGGTTGATTTTCTAAAGAATGAATGTTAAATTCCTGTGTATATGACGACTAAGGCGTATACCAATCAAAGTTTTGTTGAAGAATTATTTTCATAAATTATTTTGTACTTATTCTACAGACGAAACAGAAGTACGTAAACTTGCCATGAAATTTCAGTAAAAGCATGTATTGAAAGTAAAAACGCATTGACTAGTCCCCCGATTCACACGGAAAGTCAGTTTATTTAAATATGAGTAAATCGAAATCATAGCCGTGGTGTTATTTATTTATTTTTGAGTTAAAAAAATTTTTAAAAATAAAAATCAGTCGGTTTTAAAAATAAAAGATTAGATAAAGAACAAAAATTATCAATTCATTAAAAAAAAAATAACTAACATATGTATAAAATCGATACTTATGCATGTAATGAAAATTTCACTTATGTATGTAATGAAAATTTCTCTTGTATATAATGATTATTGCACTTATGAGTCATGAGAGAAGAACATTATTTCCCGGGACGACTTTTAGGGCAGATTGCAATTCTCCATTTTATTCCACTTATGTATGCAATGAAAATTGCACTTACTGGTGATGAGGGTGGAGCATTATTTAAATATCGTTGAAGTACATGGGCATCATGATGTATTTTGCGGAATACACAGTTTTTGAGGGGCATAATTACAATAGGTTTTAAAATCTAAAATCTTCTTTATAAAGTTTATATTATATGAGTAAATACTTTTAGTATATTTTATATAAGGATTTGTTAATAGTTTTTAACTAAAAATTTTTTTTTCAAAATATATAAATTTATGAAAAACGAACGAAAAATATTTCTAATTTCTTGATAAAATATAATCAATATACATAATATTATCAATGTTAAATGTCGTGGTCTCCAAATAAAAACAGTTATACTTTAAAATCTTGTGACTGTAAAACTTTCAACTTTTATTCAAAAACCAAACGCTATTCACCAATATTTTATTCCTTTCTCTTTAAAACAAGCTGATGCCCACGCAGACCAGGAAGTTATAATTCCTCTGATGTCAGTTTGCATTTACATTTTTTTACAATAAATTACGCTCGTGGAGCTATTTAGATCCATGAAGATACCGCCGCCCATTGACATGTTTACTAAACATTCAGTAACTTCTACAATAACTTGTACTTGGAAAAATGAACATATATATATATATATATATATATATACATTGCATTATAAATATAAACGAATACATTACACTAAATATAAGCTAAAGTGGACATATAAGGACTCCAAAAGAAATTACTCTGGCTTAGACAAGATACATACTTTTGATACTCTGGAAAAATTTTTACATTAAGAACTCTGATTTTATTATCGGCACCTTAATAAATATCAGTTATTCTGCCCAGAGATAATTTGTAAGTAGGTAATTATCATTAACCAATAGCACTAAATCACCAATGTTTACATTGTCCTTTTCTAATACCCATTCATTTCTTTGCTGCAATTCATTTAAGTAACTACGAAGCCCTTTTTCCACACTAATTGAACTAATTTAGTTACTTTTTGCAATTATCAAGATTATTATCTTTTAAGTCAATTAAATTAGGCTTTGAAATAGCGTTCATTGATCGATTAATCAAAAAATATGCAGGAGTTAAAACTTTGAAATCATCACTATCAGTAGAAATTAGACTCAACGACCTAGTATTCAAAATTGCTTCAGTTTGTGTACATATAGTTAAAAATTCTTTTTAGTTTAAACTAGTAGCTTCCATTTCTCTTCTAAAATGAAATTTAAATTGTTTAATAGTAGCTTCTCAGATATCACCAAGATTTGGGGCTCCAGATGGAATAAATATCCATTCAATATCTTCTTCACATAAATATGAAGATAACTCAATATCAGGAATGATAGCCAACTCATAAAGTTTTTGAATTTCTCTATTTGCATCTACAAAATTCTTTGCATTATCAAAATGCAATTTAGAGTACTTTTCTCTGTTTACAATAAATCTTTTTAAGGCAGCTGTAAAGAATTCGGATGGATAAATCCTAAACAATCTCAATATGCACTGCCTTAAATACAAAACAAATAAATAAATATAGATACATTTCATACACAGTACTCTTTCTGTGTTTATCAATTTTAACCAAAAATGGGCCACAGAAATCTACTCTTGAAACATTAAATGAATAATTCAAGGTAACTCTATCCCTTGGTAAACTACCTATTAATTGTGTTGACGCTATAGGTTTTACTTTAAAACAAATGACACATTTATGCACTATTTTTCTACAAATAGTTTTCCCACCCATACACCAGAATTTCTCACATATATGATACAAAACAGCAGATACTCCTACATAAAAATACTTTATATGGTAATATGAAACTAACATCTCTTTATATGCATGATTTTAAGCAAAATTATAGAATGTTTTTGATCAAAAATATATTCTGCATTACTCAAACATCCACCTAATTTTAAGAATCTATCTGAATCTAAACAAGTATTTGAGAATTTTAATTTACTCTTTGACATAACCTTCTTATCTTTTAATAGACTTTTAATCTCATAGGAAAGCTTTTCCTCTTGAATAGATTTTAGCGAAAATTTTTCAGCATTATTCATTTCTCATAATTCAAGTGGACCATATAATTTAAATGACTAATGCTTAGTATTCTTAATAAATCTAAATATGTAACTTAAGATACGTAAAACCTATACGCAATTATTACTTAAACTCGGCAATTGACTGACAAATTTCACAGTAACTTTTAAAACAAACAATTTCTTCTCACCAGCACTTAATTAATCTATCGGTTCAGAAAACTATTCGTCCTGTTTATCAGGGATATGGATCGATTGATCAGGATACTGTTCTCCGGCCAAAACCTCTGGTCCGTTCCACCATAACTCACTGTCTAAGAGTCTGTGAAGATCCACTATTTGCGAAATAAGATCAGTAGGATTCTAGTCCAATGTGATGCCATTGAAAATTAGGCGACAATCGATCAATTGTAGCCACTCTGTTGCGCGCGAAAGTCTTTACATCATTTGGGTTTTTTTTTTAACCAAGAAAGAACAATCATTGAATTACTCCAGTAGAATACTTTAGATGTCTTAACCTTTAAGCCAATGGGTGTTCTTTTCATTAATTTCACCAACATAACAGCAGCACAAAGTTCAAGTCTCGGGATCTTTATGAATTGTAATTCGTATAATTAAATAACATTTATCTTCTTATTTCATTATGTATCTAATATAATTTCTAGATAACATATATTACTCATGTACTTGAACCTAATTCATTTTTTATGACTATTAAGTATAGTTTAAGACTTCGTAGTGGTGGAAGATCTAAACAGAGCCAATAAAAGAAACAAAATGATGGGTTAACAGGGATTAAGCCTTTGTATTTTCAGTACAACTCAAGCAACGTGAACTCATAAAATCAGAACTTATGAATCCTTTCTAGAACAGGTCCTATTTCCTTAGCGATGGTGTTTTTACAAGTCTTATAGAGTTATCGGAGGGGAAACACTCATTATAATTTTCCTAGATATGCTGTAGAAAGTTTAAGTCTCTAGATCTGTCTTGCTGAATATGTATATCCTTAAATGAATATTTTAAGTTTCAAAAACATTCGTCGACCTGATTCAGTTACTTAGATGCACATTGTCGTCTATTAAAAAGGAAATTAGGACAAATAGCACACTTGAAAAGGCAAAAGTAAGGTTCAAAATTTCAGACCTATATTTTGATGGTTACACAGTCACTCACAAAGACCTAAAGTTCTATAAACCATTCCAAAATAATGTTTGCCCAACACATCCGACCTCCACTGCCATATTGGTCTCTTTTTTTTTGCACACTGAAGGACAGGTAGTGAATCCCTAGTTCTCTCCAGTAAACATGCCTTGGGAGTAAGAGATTAAACTGAATCATTTGCTAGTATTGTCCCACAATCATCTATGGTTTAAACTCGATGTTTGTAGAAAAGTAAACAGACTATTTTATGTGCTGAAGTAAGCAGGGGGCAAACAGCAGGACTTCTTACAAACAAACCACTCCCATGTAGCCACTTCAAACATTAACTTGAAACGCGGGGTTCTCTACCGCCTCATGGAGGTCATCAAGTCTATTGCACTCCTGTAACGTTGGCTGTATTGGACAATATGTCTTTATTTATTGGTCATCAAATCTTTTAAAAGGCTTCAGAAGATTCACCGTTTTCTCTATAGAATCCGTTTCTTTAAACAGCTGGACAGTACATCAGTACAACATCAGTACTTGAAATAGAAATTTTTTCAGTCTTCCCACAATTCACTCCTCATTCCTTCATCCAAACTTTTCACGATTACGCATTTTAACTGTTTGTTTTTGAATTTCATCGAATTTAAAATAATAATTTGAAAATTAAAAATTAAAAACAAAAATTCTGCAAAAATCGTCGTGATATGTGAGCGAGCTAAAAAATGCGGAAATTACGAACTGCATTTCAAACTGTGTTCCTCTAGATCAGGGATGGACAAATTACGGTCCGCGGGCCATCTCCGGAACTTTCTATCCGGCCCGCGGATAGAATTTTAATTTGCCGGTTCGAGGCAAATTAAAAGAAACATATATTATATATCCATCTCCTTTTCTACTTTGATTAAATATTATTATTTCTCACGATTTCAGTACCATTCAAACAGAATTGGATATTTTTAATATGCATTTCAACGTAAATTGTGAAGCAGTGAGGTCAGATTTGCAGGTTGAATTAATTGAGTTGCAATCTAACAATCATCTCAAGCAGTTGTTTCTAAATATGCCAAAGTTAGAGTTTTACAAATCATTATCGAAAGTAAATTTCCCAAATTTAATATATAACGCCCAGAAAATCAGTGCTATGTTTGTTTCATGTTATATATGTGAACAAGTGCTTTCAACTGTGAACCTTAGAAAGAATTATTTCAGAAGTAGACTGACAGATGAGCATTTAGCCACGTTGCTCAGAATCGGTACATCTCACTTCGAACTTCAATATAAGGAACTTTTAAAAATGAAATCGCAATTTCATTAACATATTTAAATTGTGATACGTGTATATTGTTTTTAAAATTTTAGAAAAATTTAACTTGGCCCGCCAAACTTTTTTTTTTTTTTTTTTTCGATTTTTGGCCGGCGACCGAAACAGTTTGCCCATCCCTGCTCTATATGCATTATAAACACGCACTTGTCAAATTATGTATTTGATACTAAAGAATTGAATCTTTGTTTGGTATCCTTACATTTGGTTCAGTACTTTTAAGAAAATCAATAAAATAGACAAATTTTCTATATTTTGAATACCAATGTAGTCCTTCACACATGCTCCCTTTCAATACAAAAGTACTTCAGTGTGGCTTCGAAAGTCTGCCTTAAAATAAATAGAAGAGTAAAATAATTCTTTATAAGATACAAGCTCATTATTACTTTATAAAATACAAGTTTTTAATTTGATTTTTATACGAGAAACGATTTTACTGAAGAATTCCGAAAGATAAACAGCTAATTAAAAACGAGAATTAAATGAGAGATAAAAGAATTTTAAAAAACTAGAAGCACCATAATCACAATCCCTATTTTGACCAGATGTTCACTCAGACAGTCGTGCCCAGTTCTTAATATAAAATTGTCAACAGCTTCTTTGAGCATTTTCCCACTAAATTTTTTCCAGTTATCCCTTTTCTCACCCAGACTTTTCCTTTGCAATATGGAAACTTGATTTTTGAAAAATGCAATTCCCTCTGAATATTTGCATAATGTTTATGTCCGTACTTTTCAAATGAATTTATGCTAATTAAAAAAAATAATATTTTTAACTAACTAAAACCAATTTCTTTGAATGCATTTGTTTTTACGTAATAAAAAATAATCCAAACAAAGACATTAATTAAATATTTTTTCTTAACAAATCATAGTATTCAACAAGCTAAATGCATAGCTATTAAAACGTTAATGAAGAGCAATACACTCAGTAGTCGATTCATATCCTGCATGAAACACCCATCATAACTGCAAATTACCCTCCATTGTGCATGGTTAAGTTCATTTACAAAATGTTGTAGACTATCTATTGTAGAGTCACTCATGCAAAAGTAAACAAGCATTAATCTTTAACTGTGGGAATCAAATTCCTTGGAAGCATCCCCGGGTTCCGCTTCCGCCGCACCATTAGTCTACTTTCCATCCCAAAAATTACATTCGTGATAGAAAAAAATAAATTTCCTCTGGTGCTATAACAATTTTTTTTTGGCCGTGAATAATCACGATTTATTGGAGTGAGTGAATATTTCCCACCCTGAGAAAATGCGTGGTTACATGTAATCATGGCTTATTAAATTTGTTCATGACTTTTTTTTTTTAGCATAGCAGAAAATACATTATTTCTTTTTACCACAACATATAAAAAAATCCCAGAGGATTCACATTCGTCATTTTTCTACTTTTTCAAAATTACTCATTTTATGACTGGGTATGGCCAATTTTAACTTATTAGTGCCATGGGGGGGTAGCGAATATTGTAAATTATTTGAAAATTCCAGAATTCCTTTAAAGTTGTTTTTATAATTTATTTAATGTGTTCTAAATGCAATAATTCTCTGACGCCTCGTTCCACAGGTCTCGGGTTCGAGTCTCAGCGGTGCTGTGCCATGGATGTTTGTAGGGGTGTCGGAATCCACTTAAAAATGTAGGTCCCGATCTAATGGGACTATAAAGCGGTGGACTTAGAGCTGACAAACCTATCCCATAAAAAAGAAAACATCTTCTGTCTCGAAATCTGCCAGTAGACAGATTGCCGTGGTCCCACCATGGGGCTGCTGCGTCAAAGAAGAAGAAGAAGTATAAATGCAATAATTATTTGTATAATATTTAATAACATAAACGCTTTTTAGGAGATCTTTTATGAATAACTACCCAGATTTGAATGACATATTGGGATAAAATTCCCCACTAGGCAGGCTGGCTATCACTGATAAATTCCTTACACACATTGTCAGATTTTTTTTTATTAGTAGTATTGCAAAAGCACTTGATTTTACATTATTTTCTCCCATGCATCACAGACGTATGAGATTGGAGCATAAATATAAATTAAACAACATAACAAAACAAAACAGTAACTCATAACAATAACAATAATTGCATCCAAACTGCGAAAAAATAACGCTTTACAAAAATTTTTAGAGAGCTGATGCAATTGGCATATAGCGACTAGTTTTCTTTTATCTTTATGTAAAGAAAACTAGTCGTTGGATGGCAATTGTATCAACTCTCTAGCCCACCAATATCTGCTGTATAAATTTTCTTCATTCAGTGAAGAACAACATATCAAATGATCTTTGTCCATCTCAGAGTTCTGGTTGCACAAAGGACTGTCATATACATGTTAATGCTCTGTAGATGTTTAGCAAGGCAATCATGTCCAGTCTTCAGGCGGAAAGCCGATACTGCGATGGATCTATGTGAGTCTGGGTAATGTTACTCGCGTCCGTAACATACTTTAAGCTAAACGTGCCCCCTGGGCAGTGCTATATGAGTAACAGTTACTACTAAGTTGGATAGTTTAGAAGAGAAACTGAGCGCGAAGCGATCATCTGCTAGACTTAAAATGAAATAAAAAGTTTGGATATAAAAACATGATTAACAAAAATTAGAGAAAATGTTAGACATGAAGAAAAAAAAATATATATATATATATATATTTGAAAACAAATACTAAAGAGAAAAAAAAATTAAAAGATGAGCTGGAAAGATGAACAAAAACGAATGAAATAAAAAAAAAGGACAAAATGGATATTGCAATTAAAAAAAAATTAGGCTATTTAAAGTGGTTTTAGGCTTCGATTCCATTTTGAAGTTGCGTAGGGATAGCTGTATCTACCATTACACTGATAAAAATGGTTTGAGCTTTAATGGTCGGGTTATTGCGATTACCTATACTACTGTTCCCAAAAAGTAAGACTAATTTTTTTTTTAAAAACTTTTATTTATTCTTCCAAATTTATTTCATCGCCTTCAAAGAAATCCCCTCCGGATACAATGCACTTATAGCAACTTTTTTTCCCAATCCTCAATGCATGATAAAACGTCATCGGCAGGGATGGCCTTCAAAGCTCGCGGCGATTCACGTTGAATCTCTTCAATCGACTCTCAAAACTGTGTCCCCAGAGTGGTCTTTTGAGTTTAGGGAATAGCCAGAAGTCGAATGGTGTGAATACGGTGGTTGTGGAACAATGTGGGTTTCATTTTTGGCGAAAACGTCATAAAGAATCAATGCAGTGTGAGCTGGCGCATTCAGTGTTTGAGGCCCAAAATGGAATTGGCCGATCCTTTTGAAATTCCAGCATCATCAGCAAGGTCTCTAATTGTAAATCGACGGTTTGCAAGCACCAGATCTTTAATTTTTTAGACGTGAGCTTCATCGGTTGAAGTTGATGGTCGATCAGAGCGCTCTTCGTCTTCAACGCTTTCTCTGCCTTCTTTGAACTGTTTAATACCACTTCTAAACATTTCTTTCCGATATAGGAATGCTCACCGAATGCTTGCTGCAACATTCTATTCTTTTCCGCAAGCAGAATTTAATGCAAGTTCTTTGTTCAATTAATTCAGACATTTCGAAAATCGCCGGAATCAGTTTTAGCGTCTCAGAAAGCCAAGCATAACTCAAACACTAATAAATATTTTGAAGTTCAAATTTCACATAGATGTCAAGGACAGTGCCGGGAACCTAAACTTCTAAAATTCCAAAGCTCGCGGACATTTTTTGAAGATTGGTCTTATTTTTTTGAACACAGTAGTATTGCAAAAGTATTTTATAGAAAATTTAGTAATATGGGTGTCTATATTTTTTGCAAGATTAGAGCTACATTGTCACATAAACTTCTCGTTTCTGAAAGTCGTGATTAAAACGCAATAAATTTGCCAACCAGTAAGAACCAGACCCTTTGATTCATAGACCTTCGTTACCACTAACCCACGAATCATAATCATTCGTTCTCCACATGTTTATCATATCGTACATTTTTTGGATTGTATCTTTGAACGTATAAGGCGGAAATAAATACCTGTAAAGCTCATTAAATGCTTCAAATACTTTAATACATCCCAATTATCATCCAAATCAAACATTAATTAATGAATCCCAGTCCACAAATGAAACTTTTCCTTCCATTGTTATAGTTTTTTATTAATTCTACAAATGAAAGGAAAATTTTAAGAGGGGGTAATGTCCATCTAATATGCATTTTTGCACCGTAAAACAATAGTCAATGAAACACATTTAAACTCCAGAATGATGATAATGAAGAAACTTATCTGCCAATCTCCATCCACATCCTGTGCGCTAATTCTAACAATATGATAGCTCCAAAGAATATGTCTTTCATTTGTGATTGGAGAACAATTAAGTTTGCATCGAAAGAGAAAATTTTCATTCCGAGCACGTTTTGTTTGTATGTGTGTACTTTCATTTCTTCATAATGAGGAGTGACAGCCAATAGTTTTTATTAGGCAATAAAGTTGCAATATTGACGTTATATGTCATTTTATTCTTTCTATTTCTTCATTTGTTTTTGCTGTAAAAGTATTCCTGGTCTTTCAGAAAAGCTACTTCTTAAATATGTCTTCTTCAATGGCGCAACAGCCACATGGTAGGCCAAGGACGTCTGCCTACAGGTCGATTCCGAAACATGAGATGGTAGGGTTGTCAGGTCTACGCTCAACAGTCATATTATGTTAGACCGTCACCTATGATTTAAAGTAATTCCCAAATACAACAAGCATCCATGGCACAGCCGGAACTCTAATCCGAAACCTGTGGTACAGACCGCCAGAGCTATCATGCCCCATTTAAATATGTAGAAAATACATTTTTTTTTTTTCTTTTCCTTACATTTCTCAGAATTTTGGATTATTACATACATTATTAAAAGTTTATAATATTATATATATATATATATATATATATACACTGAAGTGACAAAAGTCATGGGATAGCAATATGCAAATTTTCAGATGGCAGTAGCATCGCGTAGAACAGGTATAAATGCGCAGTGCTTTCGCAGAGCTTTCATTTCTGTTCAAGTTATTCATGTGAAGAGGTTTTGACGTGATGAAGACCGCACGACGGGAATTAACAGACTTTGAACGCGGAATGTTAGTTGGAGCTAGACGCATGGGTCATGCCATTTCGGAAATCGTTAGGGAATTCAACATTCCCAGATCCACTGTGTCAAGAGTGTGCCGAGTATGACATTTCAGGCATAACATCCCACCATGGACAGCGCAGTGGTCGACCGCCTGCACTTAACGACCGAGACCGGCAACGTCTGCAAACAGTCGTAAATTCTAACAGAAAAGCAACACTGCGTCAAATAACCGCAGAAATCAATGTGGGACGTACAAGGGACTTGTCTGTTAGAACTGTGCGGAGAAATTTGGTTTTCTCGGACTATTCCAGCAGAAGACTGACTCGAGTGCCTTTACTGACAGAACGACATCGCTTGCAGCGACTCTCGTGGGCACGTGAGCATATCGGTTGGTCCCTAGATGAATGGAAAACCGTGGCCTGGTCCGATGAGTCACGATTTCAGTTGGTAAGAGTTGATGGTAGGGTTCGTGTGTGGCGCAGACCCCACGAAGCCATGGACCCAAACTGTCAGCAAGGCACTGTTCAAGCTGGTGGTGGCTCCGTAATGGTGTGGGCTGTTTTTTCATGGCATGGACTTGGTCCTCTGGTGCGACTGGACCGAACATTGACTGGAAATGCTTATGTTCAGCTACTTGGAGATCACTTGCAGCCATTCATGGACTTCATGTACCCAAACAACGATGGGATATTTATGGATGACAATGCGCCATGTCAGCGGGCCACAACTGTTCGCGATTGGTTTGAAGAACATTCTGGACAATTCCTACGAATGAACTGGCCACCTAGATCGCCCGACATGAGTCCCATCGAGCATTTATGGGACATCATCGAGAGGTCTGTTCGTGCCCAAAATCCTGCACCATCAACGCTTTCACAATTACGGACGTCTATCGAGACAGCATGGCTCAATATTCCTGCAGAAGACTTCCAACGACTTGTTGAGTCCATGCCACGTCGAGTTGCTGTACTTCGCCGGGCGAAAGGAGGGCCGACACGATATTAAGATGTATCCCATGACTTTTGTCACTTCAGTGTATAACATATATAACATATATATTTATATATATATTTATATATATATATATATAATGTAAAATATTTAAGTACATTATTAAAGATTTATTTATTTCTTGTCAAAGCGATTCCTCAAGATTTTAAAATATGAATTTGATAGAAGATTCATTCAGTATTTGCTTTTTGCTATATAAAAAAATGAAATAAATTTAGGATTATACCTTCTTATTTATTTGAAATTATTTTTTTAAATTCTTTTAGTTTCTGATAGTACAGTTGATTTATTAGAAAAAAAGTGGTACCAGAAATAAATGTAATAATTTGATTTCAATATAACTATCATCAACTTCAACTTTTATGATTTCATTAAAAAAATATTCTGTGACATTTACGTTCTGCAACTTTATAGTTCAAAACTATATTTAAAAATATTTTAAAATTAAGCAGCATTAATACATCTATATCTGTTATCAGTACTCTTAGGTAAAGCTAAATCATTAAACATCTGCCAAAGTAGCGGTGTATTTTAAGTGGCGGCATTCAAAAAAACACCAGATACAAATTCAGAATGTAAACTGAAAGGAACTATGTTTCTTAGGGATTTTTATCCAAACAATATTCTTACTCAACATTGTTAGAACTTCTAGAATATTCGAATGTCCGTTTCTTATAAATGTATTGCACTGTCTATGAATTAGAGAAGGATTCATATTTAACCACCTTGCTACATGAGATATGAACTGAGTGACTAGCTCTCTGCCACTCGGTACTATGGTTTTTTTGTAGTGGTTCGGAATTCACTTTAAAACATATGCCCCAATCTTATAGGACTGTAGCGTTAGGCGTAGGGCTGGCAACCATACCCAGTGAAAAAAAAAAAAATCTTCTGTTTCGGAATCTGCCAGTATGCGGACGGCATGGTTCGGCATGGACTGTAGTGCCGGGGAGTTAGTTTGCTACGTAAAACACACTCTGGTACACTTCTATTTGACCATTGGCTCACCAACCTAATGCTTCAGCTAAATGTTGCCCAATAAGTAAATACTCTAGTTAAAATGAGTTTATCTCAAAATTTCACTACACAGTTTCTACTTGCAGAAATCACAGACGCTTTTAAAGCCTGCTTTTGCCTATGTGTCTAATGATGTTAAACGATAGTATCTCAACGATAAACCGACAAAAAGACAATCAACAGTAACAATATCAAACAACAGTACTAATCAACATATATTCTGAAACAGCATTTCTTTTTATATATGCTATGCAATTTTTATGAAATTTTACTTATTTTTAACCTAGTAATCGCATTTTTCTTGTTGTTTCTTACTTTTTTGGAAACAAATTTATTACTTAAGTTAATACTAAAAAAAAAGTTAGTTTTTAAATCAAATAGTTTTGATTTAGTTTGGTTTTTTAGTCCCTCTGTGATCTGTTTTTTTTTTTTTGCACACTTTAGCCTAATTAGTCTGGGTCCAACAATTTAAAGTGCATTCCAACCCATTAAAAAACATCCATGCCACCGCTAGTATTTGAACCGGGAAAATCTGTGGTACCAAAGACGAGAGAGTACCCGAGGCGAGCCAATTGGCCATCAGGCAGCTGAAAGTTTTTTAATAGTATTTTAGAATGAACTTGTTGCGTTATCTTGTTTTTTTTGTTTTTCACTGATGTTTTCAACTTTCGCAAACATAGTAAGATTTGTTTGCATATCAAAATTATGCAAAAGTGTAAAAGATTAAGTGAGAATTTTAAATTTCTATTTGAAAAGCTTCTTAACCGTAATCAGGTTTCAAATTATCATTTTCACCGCATTTAAGCTGGATGAAAATAAAACGCCGTGACTTGGACAGAATTTTAATAATTCTTAAATCTTTATTTTTGAAAAGATTCGAATAAGTTAAGCTTCTGCTAAATGGATTCTAATTACTTCACTAATATGAATATAATTCCACGTTTTAATACTGTTATTTATGAGAATCTTAATTATTTCAACAATACTAACCACGTGCAAAACTGGTTTGTAAGAAGAGATGACTACATGAAAAAGTACATTACCTGCATTGCAATTAGTTAATTAAATATCGACACAAACAACATGTGAAAGCGAATTGGTTAATTACTTGTCCGAAAGTCCTATTGTTTGAATGATAGTTCTGCAACCCCATTCATTAAACCCTTGATGAAAAGTAATGAAGATTTTATCATCTATAAATGAAGAGGAAATCGAAAATTTTCCGAGAACCATTATTTTCTTTTATCCAATAAAGTTCTAGAGTATTTGACATAAATAGATTACCGAAAATTCATGTCCTAATAAAACTGACAAATATTATTTTGGTATTATCACTTCGATATAGTCATTTCCTCATTTATAGCTAATTACATATTTGCAAAGAAATTTTATAATTTTTGTACGTGTAGAAAGATTTACTAGCGCTCTGCGCTCGGTGCCACAGGTTTCGGGATCGAGTCCCGGTGGTGCCATGGATGTTTGTAGTGGTAGGAATCTACTTTAAACAATATGTCCCAATCCAATAGGACTGTAGAGCGTTGGATGTAGGGCTGACAACCCTACCCTGTAAAAAAAGAAAACATCTGTCTCTAAATCTGTCAGTAGGCAGATGGCCTGGTCCCACCATGGGGCTGTTGCGTCAATGAAGAAGAAAAGGAGGAAAGATTTAAATTGGTTTTTATATTGCTATTAATCTAAGTTCCTGCATTTTATAATAGAGAAGATAAAAAAAATTAAAGCATAAGAATAAGCATCGCATAAAAGGAATCGTTACAAATTTTTCTTCTGAATATTTTATATATTATATATTGTTAATATTATGTTAATAATATTAACATTTACAAATCCATAATGATAATCCATATTTAATAATATTAAATTTTGTAATTTTTCCTAATCCGATAAGTAGCTTGGCTCTACTGTTGCCCGCTTTATTAAATGTATATGAAATATTTTATGACGTCAGGAAGTAATTTGAAAGCTTTATATAAATAATGGAATCTGAAAAATTACAAGGAATTGGAATTACATCGCATTATTGTATCTTATGGGAGAAAATCCGGAAAACTCCCACCAGGGAGTCCGATTAGAGAGGCAATATGCTGAACATCACAAACGTCATCGAAATTCCTCGTTTTCTGAAACAGTGTACACAACTAAGTCTCCAGTGGATGGATCCTCAGCCCTCATGCTCACCAGCGGCGCACGTTGCCACTGAGCCACAAGGCGTGCTCATTATAATTTTTTTGCCAGTAAAATTAAAAGTTATCTTTAGTCCGACTCATTCCGCAGTGGCAACATGCGCAGCTGGCGTGCAGGGTGTCTAGGTTCGAGTTTACTGGTAGCATTTTAGTCACTGCTTTCAGTCTCGGTGGCGATTGTGATAATATGTGCCTCATATGGATAGTTGGCCCTGCTGGTAAGAGTTTTCCAAGTTTACTCCCATAGAAATCTGAAATGCAGTCAGTTACTCTTAAAAGTTCTCCAGAAAGGCACTGTCCTGCCATCATCATCCGTCAGTGGACTTTTCTTAAGATAAATGAGTGGTATATAAGGCCCACCGATGTTACGCGCACAAAAAAGTCTTTAGAAAATTAACAAATTGTATTATTAAATTTTTTCATTGACATTTATTCATTTACTGAACTTAGTTATTAATTAAACAGGAACTTAAATTTAAAAGTAATTTAATTTTAAAGATAAAATTTTTTATTTTTTAGTTTTCTAAATTGAAGTTAACAAACTAATTTCATTGCGTTTTCTTTTTCTACTATTCTTTAAATTTATAAAAGATTATAATAAGTTTTCAAATAACCTTTTTTTTTTTCACGCATTCAGATTTTTATAAATCTAAAAGAGAAGTTATTAAGAAATCTAAATAACCTTGTTTTGTCCTTTGGGAAGATTAGTTTTGAGTCGTGGCTTCTAAGCATCAAAATTTCTTTAGTAAAAAAAAAAAAAGAGATTTTTGATTGATATCTGAACCATTTTGATAATTGACAGAATATAGGACGAACAGATGAAAGATTTCTTCTATAGAAATTTCATTAAATAATTTTCATCATTCTTATATTTTTTTCAAATAAAACAATAATCATGAACGAGTTCTTCTACACTCCACTGATGTTTGCCTTGAATGTTATAATTTATTCTTGGCTCAGTTTAACGGTTTTAAAAGTCTAGTGAATAAAAAAAGAGATTTTTCAGTTTTTAAATTATGAAATCCGTTTTCCGCTTGAAATGTGAATGTCTTTACGTGTATGGAATATATTTCGTACATAGAATGTATTTCATGGATAAAATATATGCATGTACGAAATATTTTACGTATATGCGCAAAGAAATGTCATCCTTTTACCGCAGATAAATTTTAACTATTTATTTTCTACTGAAAAAAACTAATATTGTACAGAAATTTAAAAAAAAAAAAAATTTGTTTTATTATCATTATTTCCCGACTGGTGGCTCAGTGACAACGTGCGCCGCTGGTGAACAATAGGGCGAAAGTTCAATCCTCTGCCAACTTTGTTGTAGACCCTGCTTAAAAAAACGAGGAGTTTCGAGGGCGTTTGTGAGGTTCAGCATCTTGTCTCGTTAGTAGGACTACTACTACTACACCACACCAGATCACTGTGCCTAGAGCTGAGTTGCCCCTTTACAGTTAGGGAATTATGTGGGTGAGAAGAAGTCTGATTGGGCTCTGTGACGCTCTACGGTCATATGAGACAGGAGCCTACAGCCTAGTGGATTCCAAACCACAAATATCCATGGCACTGCCGGAATTCAAACCCGATACCTGTGGTGCCAAGTGCCGGAGAGCTAGCCACTCGGCCATCAGCCCCAGCTGTTAGTAAGACCACCTGGTGGGAATTTTTCGGGTTTTCCCCGTACGATACGCAAATGCGTGGTAGTACTTCCCCTAAAAGCCTTCCAGGAAGACACTTTCCTCCTTCAGCGTCCCGAGTCAAGTCAGACTTCTACTTATTAGCGCTCCATCACATCAGAAGCTGACCTCCCCCTTCTCGTCCTTCCATAGAACACATGGATTCATGGTTCTAGAGGTTACTGTCGACCAAGTGGGATAAGAAACAACTCTTTCTTAATTAAAAAACCTTGAATCAGTTTCAAGAAAAATAGCACTTGTTCTCACGAAAAAAAAAAAAATTGTAAATATTTTTAAATAATTAAGTAATTTTTATTGATTTATTGAGAATTGAGTAATTTAATTCAATAAGGTTCGCAAATAAATGTAGTGATGCTTTTGTATTTTTACTTTGTTATCAAAAAGAAATTGTGGTTTGTGAAATCTTTACAGTGCAGAATAAAGTTTATTGGAAAGGTTTAATTTTTAGTATATTGTAGTGTTGTCGGTTTGAGCGGGCCCCAGAATGCAGTGTGCAGGTTCTGCAATCAGATTGTAATTGAAAGTGGTTGATCTGAGACTCGAGACATAAGTTTGAGAACATGTAAATAAAGCTGACTAGAACAAGTCTAGTCATCTTTATTTACATGCGCACAAACACCGAACACATACAATATTTAACCTAATTAAAGACATATAGTTCTAGATTCGTGGAAGAATTCCACTTCTAAGCCGAAAAAAGATACTCAGGAACTCGCGGAATGCGCTTAATATACACTTCCTCTCTGGATGAGAGTTTGTAGGACAACTTATACACAGGGTTGCGCTGTACTTCCTCTCGGGTGAGAATCTCGAATCCTACTGACGATTTCTGCTAAACGCCACAGGGGCGCTCTTGCAGTGTGTAGGGAGGAAGCATTGCTACAATATAATTTTGCGAAAACTACGAATCTTTATTTAAAGTTGGCACCTTTAAATATATTATAGGCATTTTTGACCTGTATATAATTTCTTGACCTCTCTAATATGCGAAAGTCAAGAAATAAGAAACAATTTTATTAATAATAATTATTTTAAACATGTTCTTAAGACATTTTCGACATACTTATTGATAATCAAAAAAAATTGGTTTTAAAACAGAAATATTTGGACAAACTTATCTGTGATTTGCACAGAAAAAAAAATTTAAAAAGCAATTTATACATAAATATACATAACATAAAGCATATGAATAATTTACTCCTTATTATTACATTGATTGAATGTGTAATAATTAGAATAATGAGGATTAAATCAAATGCTTTCAAGATATCGACTTTTAAAATTCATGATTGAATATATTTGATCTCAGATATATGATAATCCAATTAGACTTCCGCATTTTAATGCATTATTAAGCAACTACAGACACAACTGAGCTCAACTTTAAAACTGACTTAGTTTTGATAATTCTGTATAATAGTAATATTCTGTAAAGAATTTTTGACCGGAACATTTTCCTTGACTAATATCATCGATAATATATCAATCAATAATTAATATAATAATATATCATCGATTGATGTTAAACTAAAATCTAAAGTGTCATTGACAAAAATTCAAATCTGTAAGTTTTCAATAAATTATAAACCGAAATAAAATATTTTACTATTATTTTAATGTTCACTTGTTATTCTGTTCCCAATTTTGATCATTTATCGAAATACTGAGTTCTGTAAAGATCATAAAAATCTATATCTATCTATCTATTTATCTATCTATCTATCTCTCTCTCTCTCTCTCTATATATATATATATATATATATATATATATTTAAAAAAAGAGCTGTGGTCTGTGCATTCCTATTTTAAAAACTACATTAATTTGAGTACCAAATTATGTGCAAATTGGGCCTGATGGCCGAGTGACTGGCGATAGGTGCAACAGGTTTCTGGTTCGACTCCCGGCGGATGGATGTTTGTAGTGGTTCGGAATCCACTTTAAACAGTAGGTCCTGGTCTCGTATGACTGTAGAGCGTTGGGCGTAAGATTGAGAACCCTACATCATAAAAGAAAGCATCTTCTATCTCGAAATCTGCCAGTAGTCAAACGGGCCCACCAGGAGGCTGCTGCGCCGAGTATGATGAAATTAAATTCAAATGACTTCATTTAATTTACATATATGAAAAAAAATTTATTCGAAAATATCTTGTATTTTGCTTATAAAATGTGCATTTCCATTTAAATTCATAAATCTTCTAATCCAGACAAGTCTGCTTCAATAACAAAACTTGATTTTATTGTTATTATTTTAAACGTGACCAGCATCATAAGCTTTCATAAAAATATATGCATGAATTATAAGCATCATAAATGAATTATTATAACTGTATAGGTTTATAAGGTCTGGAACAGAGTCTAGTCAACGTCCATAAACACTCTTCTTTCTTATTTACTGGAAAATCCAGAGAATCCTTATCAGATTCCCCTATATATAATTTTTTTAATCCTCATCTTTTAAACTGTAATAATTTTTTCGTTCAGTTTTATTTCTGAATTAAAAATCAAAAATTCTACTAATCCACGTACATTCATAAATCACGAGCTTTCATGAAAATATATGCACGAATTATAAGCATCAAAAACGAATTATTATAACTGTATACTAAGTTTATAATGTCTGGAACTGCGTCTAGTCAACACCCATAAACTCTTCCTCCTTATTTACTGGAAACCCAAAATCCTTATCATATTCCCCTACTTATAAAGTTTTGATCCTCATCTTTTAAATAGTACCATAATAAATTTCTTCATTCAGTTCTGTTTCTGAATTAAAATTCATAAATTCTACTAATCCACGCACGTTCGTAAATTATATAGATTCAGAAATAGCCTCAAGTTATACCTGCTTAGTATCTATTTTAAATATCAAAACTTTAAAGAATCTACTTTTTAATCTTGTTATTGAAATTCAAGAATCGCGTAAAACTTTCAATCCTTATCAGATTCATAGCCGTAAATCTTTGGATACTGCCAAAAACCTCATAAAAACGACTCTACAAGCAACCTAATCCATATTCAGCCCGGTACCTCCAGATAACAAGATCGCATGCGTGTGCGCAGTTGCTCCAGTCCCCTGCTGAGTCGGTTATGAGCATCCCCAGTGAAATAATTGGATACGAGTCAAGACGACGCGTTCAGTGAACCGAACGGTGTGTACCAATTTCAAGATCAAGGGCAAAGGAAGAGGCCTCAATTACGACATGCGAGTTCCTTTCGCTGCATGTCGTGTGTCTTGCAGGAACTTGGCACTTCCCATGCTAGTCGGTCCTCCTTTCCATTATGTAGGTCGTTTACTTCAACGAAATGAGTTTTAATAATTAGGTCTGCCTTGGGATGATTCCAGTAACATCTATCTCCGGTTTTCGTGATGTGAGGTACATCAATGCTTGGATTGACGCTGTTTCAGAACATTGCTGACATACGCGAACTGGATTGAAAAGATGATGAATAGTAGAGGACGGGATGATTAAATGTTGTAATGATGGGGTAGTTTTATTTGGTAGACTTATAAATTGATTTATATTGTGGCATTCTTTGTCTTAAAATAACTTTTGGGTCAGGCAGTTTGTATAAAATATTGTTTTATTAAATATGGCTTGTTAACATTGAGGTATTTAGCCACACATGTTGATTCAAAGGGTCCGGTTTCAAAGTAATTTTCTTTTTTTTTAAAGTGCTACCGTAAAAATGGCAATCATTTATATTTTAGGTCAAGTTGGCATTGAAAATTGGGCAGGACATTTTGATTATTAAATATTTTAATGACAGTTTTTTCCTAATAAGATGTAGTTTGACTTTTGTTGTGGTATTTTTTGACTTAAAATAGCTTTCAGGGCCCATTTTTAGAATTTTCTTAGTAGAATACACAATAGCTATTAAATTCATTGTTATTCAGATATTTAGACACACATTCTTGTTTTAAAAGGTCAAATTTTAGAAACCGTTTCTGTTTCAATATTTCGAAAAAAAAAAGATTTAATAATCCGTATTTTATTTTTTAAAAAACTTTTTATTTGAAAATTTTTCTACATTTGAGCATTACATTTTTTTTATTATAAAGTTTTAAATTTTTTATCGTATTTAAAATTAAGAGAATTTTTACAGTTGGTTATATAAGGTAATTATTTATACGGTTGGTTAAGCTCCTAAAATATCCTCAAACTCCTAAACATATTGTAATGGAATTATATATGTACATCTCTATTGCTGCAACAGCCTCATGCGCCAATGGTGGGCCAAGGCTGGTTGTCTACAGGCAGATTTGTAGACAGAGACGTTTTTCTTTTACGGGATAGGGATGTCAGCCCTACGCCCAACAGTCATATTAGGCCGGGATTTGGCTGGCCAATCCGACCGATGGAATTTAAGAAATTCTTAGATCAGATTATCCATAATCTTGAATTGTCATCCATCGAAATGAAATCAAGGAAAACTGCACCTCTAAAAAATGCATACGTGGAGTTCTACGATTTCATCCTTATATTTCACAACAGTCACAGAACCGTTGACAAATACCTGGAGATTTGTACACCCTTCCAACATGTTATCTATCAGACCATCAAACCTCGTTTTCCATAAGGGTTTTTCTTGAATGTTAGGCTGCAGTTTGTAGGGTTCCTGATACTCTCCAAATGAAAGGAAGTTCTGCATCAAGAACTCAGCTGTGAATATAACAGCCCTCCCTTATATGTTTGATCCATAGTCTATGTTCTGGCACTATATTAAACCAGATTCTGATAGGTAGGGTTTCTGATACTCTCAGATGAAAGGATTTTCTGTATCAGGGATTCAACTGTGAATATAACAGTTTCCAACTAATATATGGCCCAAAGTCGATGTTTTCAGCACTATATTAAACGAATTTTCCTGTTTGTAGAAGTAAGCAAAACTCTGAGGCCTCTCTCATGCAAAGTTCGGAATGCTGTAACCTATAAACTTGGGTTCAGGCTTGTCCTCAAGGTCAGAAAAAACAGAGAATCTGTTCGATTCCTGCTAAGTCTCGCTGGAATAGACAAATATCGATCTTTATAAGCAATTTTTCTATTGGACGACCTTGACTAAACTTTATCTCAACGAATCCAGTATCCTTGAACTTTTTCCATAAACTGAACACGACTCTCAGCGTTACATTTAAGTCTTTAGCAATCTGCACTTGATAGTGGCCTGCTTCTAGTTGTTATTTGATTACATCAACAAAAAACGAGGCGGTTACTCGCTTTGATTGTTTGCTTTTGAATATCACCGAATGTTACAAAAACAAATACATCAAATAACTTTGCAAGGTGTGTGAACGATCAAATCGCGAAAAGCCTATTCCTCAATATAAATCACCCAATTGCACGTACATGCTAACGTATTTAACAAAGATTACATCTTTGTTTGGAAATATTATTTATCTTTTGCACAGTAATTTTCGAGGAAATTGACAATTTAAGCAAATTCACTTAATTTTATATTACAACTATGAATAAATTTTAAAAATATCCAAGTTCCGTTGATAAATGGTTCATTAAATTTTTTGGGTTTATTTTTAGTCTTTAAATAAATTTTTCTGCGTTATTGTTTGTCTTGTTTTTATATGTGTTAAATTACATGGTATGCTTTACTATAATGATTGTAAATTGCATTATAATCTTAAAAACCTGATCATTTGTATTGAGTATTTCCTTTATCTTCTAAAGATTTCCTAAAAATATAAATCAGGAAATTTTTAAAAATCTTTCAAATATGCTGAATATTTTTTATATTTATGGTTCAATGGCGTAATCTTCATGTAATCTTTTAAAAAATATATTTTCAAGCTGCTTTTATTTCTTTAAAGACAATTATTAATTACACCTTTGTTTATATAATAACGTATAAACAAAACAAAAATGTTGAATATGAATTCGTTTTCTAAATAATTTATGGAGATTGAATGATTCGGTGGTGCCTGATGGCTGAGTGACTAAGGCTCTGGCGCTAAGCCCCAGCGGTGCCCAGAGATGTTTATAGTGGTTCGGAATCCCCTTTACACCATAGGTCCTGGTCTAATATGGCTGTAGAATATTGAGAGTATAGTTGAAAACTCTATCCAGTAAAAAGAAAACTTATCCTGACTCGAAATCTACCAGTAGACTTGGAGCTTCATCGGCCTACCTCAGAACTGTTACGCCAATGAAGAAGAAGAAGAAAAAAAGATTTGATAGAATATTTTTAGTTCTTCAATATTAGATTTATCTCACGTGATCCACATCGACATCAAATCAAAACCATAAATTTGCCAGTCCGTGATAAAGATGAAGAAATTGTAGATTTAAGTCCAAATATTCTTCACACCAGAGGCTAATTTTTGTCAAAATAGGAAGGGAAAGAGGATTATTGCTTTCGGATATAGGCTTTCATGCTTAACTGTTTCATATTTCTCTCGCGTTATACTAGGAAAAAATTCCCAAACAACTTTCTATCTCTCTTTTACGATCGATACCGAGTCAAAGCAGGGACTAAGCAATGTTGTTAACAATAAGTGTTTTTCCTAGCCTGATGGGCAGTGACTAGCGCTCTAGCTCTCGGTGCCTCACTCTCTATGCCACACATTTCGGGTTCGAGTCCCGGTGGAGTCATGAATGTTTGTAGTGATTCAGAATCAACTTTAAGCCGTAGATCCCGCTCTAATATGATTGCTGGGCGTAGGCTGACAACCTTACCCCATAAAAAGTCAGCGTCACGGAGCCAAGTCAAACTTCTACTTATGGTTGCTCTGGCCTTTGATTAGACAGGCTTTTGATTCGAATCCTGGCGGTGACATGTATGTTTGGTAGTGGTTCGGAATCCCCGTTAGACTATAGGTCCTGGTCTAATTAGCCTAAATTGTGTACAAAATCATCGTAGAACGATAAACCAAACCATATAAGTTTGGGCCCGACTCATGGTTATGTGCAGCGTGAGCTGCTGGTGAGCATTAGGACTCAGATTCAATCCGCTGGCGGCTTTGTTGTTATAGACGCTGTTTCAAAACGCGTGGAGACTCGAGGGCGTTTGTGATGCTCAGTATCTTGCCTCCTGAGTCGTACTACCTGGTATAATATGGCTGTCATGGTCTAATATGGTAGGTCTGTTCTGGTATGGCTGTCCTGGTCTAAAATGATATGTCCTGGTCTATTATGGTATTAGGTCCTGGTCTAAGATGCTACTTTCCCACTGTAGAATATTGAGAGTATGGTTGAAAACTCTAAAGTAAAAGGAAACTTATCCTGTCTCGAAATCTACCAGTAGACTTGGAGCTTCATTGGCCTACCTCAGAGCTGTTGCGCCAATGAAGAAGAAGAAGAAAAAGAAAGATTTGATAGAATATTTTTAGTTCTTCAATATTAGATTTATCTCACGTGATCCACATCGACATCAAATCAAAACCATAAATTAGCCAGTCCGTGATAAAGATGAAGAAATTGTAGAAGTCCAAAGATTCTTCACACCAGAGGCTAATTTTGTCAAGATAGAAGGTAAAGAGGATTATTGCTTTCGGGGTATAGGCTTTCATGCTTAACTGTTTCATATTTATCTCGCGTTATATTGGAGAAAAAACTACAAATAACTTTGCCCTCTCTTTTACAATCGACACTGAGTCATATCAGTGACTAGGAAAACCTATTAGCAAGAATCAAGTTTATAGATTACCAGTGTGTTACGAGTGACGAATTACTAGAATATTATAAACCCATAAAAACATGTAAAAGTGTAATAAGTTTATTGTTGGAAAAAAAAAATTATATTTTTCACTAAAGGATTATGCCAATAACTAAAAAGCATATGTTATGAAAATGACCATTCAATCTATATCATTAGGCGAAATGGATCATTTTTTATTCGATTATAAAAAGTTCAAAAAAAAAATATTTTTAAATATTATTATTAACTTTCATCCATACCAAAAAATTTGTAACTCAATCTTTTTCTATATTCGTATCATTCATTCCATATAATTAAGCAAATTGGATCTTATTTTTATCTCATTATATAAAAAAATGAATAAAATTGTTTTTAAAAAATTATTATTAACTTTCATAGGTATTGAAGAGTCAAGAGTTTTTTTCCTATATTTGTCACCAATATCCAATGAAGCAAAGAATGGTATGTTTCATACAAAAAAATCAGTCTTATATTATCTATAGGAATCAAATAGAGCTACTTTCCCACTTAGAACTTTTATTTGATTGACAAGCTTGAAATGACCACAATTCGGAATGATTGTTTACCTTTACTTTTTTTCTAATCTTATTTTTTCATTTCAACCTCAATGAACTATGTTCTCAACAACGAGCCCAAACACCTCGAAACCTTTCCATATCCATTATTCTTTCATCCCCGTTATGTTCCTCAATTCAAAAGAATTTACTTCATTAATCTACGAATGGTTCATAAAGTTACTGATCCGTATCGTTAAATTCCATTCAAAGGCCAAACGAAAAATATATTTTTTTCTTTTAGTGTTATTTACTTAGATATCGAGAAAAAAAATTTACCATGCTACATGCTGGCTAATAATTAGAAAATAGTATAGAATAAATAAAAACTTAAAAAGAAAAAAAGTAAGACTTTGACGCACTTGAACAAAAAAAAAAATAATAATGCGTGTCTTTATGTACCAGGAGAATGGCAAACACTTTCGGTTCGAATTACAGTTGGCCATCACTTATCTGGTTTGAATCGCTCCGTTTGCGAAGTTATTCGAAAAAGTTAATTCATTTTTAGTGCCTTAATTTTAATTGTGAAAGAAACTGGGTATTTTTTTTTTTTTGTACGTTTTTGACATGTGTGTCAATTATTTCTTAAATGACGGAAAGCTACTGATACACTTATTTCCTTTTTTTTTTTTTTTTTTTAACATTCCAACCTAGGAGATAATTTTTTTTTTTACTGAAACATTTTATTGAGGTTACATAAGTTGAAAATCCGAGAATCCAGACAATAAGATGTAAATGCATCTTAATTTTGAAGAAAATTTGACATTTGAAGCTTTCATTTGAAGATGGTGTAAGTCCATTTCTGAAAGTTAGTTAATGATAAGAATGAATGCAATCTGCTATAAGCTATTTATTTATCTATAAAAGTTCCCCCAAAAAAACCTTCAAAATGTTCATCATTTTGTCAATATAAATTCCATGTAGTTAATGAAATTACAAATATAACTGTTTTAAAAATAAGTCCATTTTGACAAAAATTTAGTTAATGATAACAATGATTGCAATCTGCTATGAGATTTTATCTACAAAAGTTTCCTCAAAAAAACCGTCAAAAAGTTGATTATTATTTTTGTCAATATAAATTTATGTAGATAATGAAATTGCTAATACGGCCTCTTTGAAAATAAATCCATTTTTGACAAAAAGTTAGTTAATGATAACAATAAATTCAATCTGCTATGAGCTTTTTTATCTACAAAAAGTTCCTCCAAAAAAACCTTCAAAAAATTCATCATTTTGTCAATATTATGTAATTAATGTAGATTTATGTAGTTAATGAAATTACAAATATAATTTTCGAAAGTGGTGTAAGTCCATTTTTTGCAAAGACATAATATTTAGTTCAAAAATTCTACTACATAATTTCTCTAAATCATTTTTATATGTGTGGCAACACCGTTAATGACAAAGTTTCGTTCGTTCACTGGAATTTTGTTGTTTGCTTCTGAAATATCGTCAGTGGAGGACTCCATAGCTACAGTTGGAAACGCTATGAGTAGTGTGTTCTGTTTGTTTACCATATGCAATGCTGTATAAAACATCATTGGTAGAAAATGCGGGAGTTTAAAACTCTAGGTTTATCCCACAGACGAGGGAAGACCATAAAATTTTGAAAATATAATACTAGCACCTTCATATCATCATGCCAGGCCCATCGATATCATTATAAAAATTCAACAAATAGGATGGATCTATTTATTTAAATGAGAGCTTTATATTCTCCAATACATAATGACTTTTTAAAACTTTCTCATAATGATAAAAATTAAAAAGACTCAAAATATAAAATGAACTATCTATTCATATATAAAATTGTAATTAAAGTAATTCTAAAACTTTCTCATAATGATAAAAATTAAAAATAAATATTGAAATAAAGACTTTTTTGGCATATTTAAAAATTTTCATTAAAATTGTTTTGAATAAATTGAAATCCCATTTTTAAATATTTCATAAATATATAATTTTTCACATTTTATTGAACATGGTGAAAATCCATTTGAAGTCATCAAAAGTATAAATTTCTTTAACTGAGACTTTAAAAACGATGCATTATAAACTTAAATCAATTTAATATTTTTAAAAAACATAAAATGAGCATACTGACAAATACCAATATTTTCAAACCATCCAAATACTAACACTTAAATAGCTCATAATATGAAAAGTTTCATCTAAATACTAACATAAGCCTAAAAAAATTATATTTAATGAAGTATTTTGAGGGGTTTGGAATTTACCTGTAACTTTACTATTAGTATCAGCACTTCACTTGTGTATGAAATCAAAGCAATTCCTAATAAACAATATTTGAATTTTAATTCATATGTTCTAATGCATGTGTTTTTTAAAGCATTTTTAATTTAAATATTTTAAAAGAAATTCTAATTTATGTGTTTTAAAATTTTAATTTATGTTTTCAAATTTCTTTTATCCCACTTGGCAGACAGCAGTATCCAGACCAAGTCCCGTGTGTGGTCACGGAAGAATGGAGGGACTGGCAGTTTCTGTTGTGAGGGAGCACCAGTAGGTAGAGGTCTGACTTGATTCCGTGTCGCTGAAGAGGGAAAGTGCCTTCCGAAGGACTTTAAGGGGAACTATTTTGCATTTGCATATCGTATGGGAGAAAACTGGAAAACTCCCATCAGGTAATCCGACTAATGGGGAAAGATGCTGAACATCACAAAAGGAATCGAGTCTCACCATCTTTTGAAACAGTATCTACAACAAAGCCGCTAGCGGACTGAAACTCCTCCCTAATGCTCATCAGCAGTGCGGTGCCTCTCAGCTACGAGTCGGGCGTTAAAACATATAAAGATGTCAAGAAGGATGTTTTTTTTTTACTAATTCGAACATACATAGAATACACGTAAGAAATGCATACATATATAAGAAATATAAAAAAATATATGCGATATAAGAAATGTATGTGTACATAATTTTAACAGAATAACGATAACAGAAATATATGCATACTATATAAGAAAATAATCTGTTGCAGGAATGTAATATTACGTAATCTAGTGCAGTATTAACACTAGCTTTGCTTTTTACTTTTGTTTTCATGGTTTAAAAGTTAATGAGATGAATGAATATTTATTCCAAAAGGCTTAAACAATTGTTTGTTAAGATAATTCTTAAAAGTGTTACTCACACAGAATTGCGCTAAACTTGAAATGAATTCTTTCACAAACTCAGAGCATGCACATTGATTTCTACGCTTCATAACCCGTATATTTTTCTTATCGAATATTTAAAATCGAGCATTTACTTGTTAAAGGCAGTTAACATCAATCGTTAACAATATAGTTATGTCTAATTTGTGGTCAACTTGTAGTGGGCAGTTAACGCTTGGGGAGGGCTACGGTTTGAATCAACTGGCGTCGTGGTTGTAATCCCTGCTTACAGAAACGAGGATACTCGATGGATGATTGTGGTAATGTGAATAGACGTCTCGCATCGATACTCAGGCAGCCTAGTTCAAGTTATCTGATACGTTTCCCTTATACGGCACGCAAATGCAAAAAGGTTATCCTAAAATTCCTCTCGTAAGGTAACACCCACCCTTCATGTATATGTAAATTACTCTTCCTCAGTGTCCTGAAGCACAGGACGGACATCCCATGAGTAGTCTACATATGGATGGAAGGAAAAGGGGACAGCTTCTGTTGTGATACAGCGCCCGTAGGTAAAAAGTCTGATTTGGCCCCTGACGCTGACTTTTTAAGGGTTGAGTTGGCAACCCTACATTCTACAGTCATATTAGACAGACCTATGACTTAAAGTGGATTCCGAACTACTACAAACATCCCTGGCATCGCCGGGACTTGAACTCCAAACCTGTTAGCACCGAGCACCAGAGCGCTAGTCACTTGGCCATCAAGCCTTTTGTAGTATTCTAACAATTTTTATGTTCCACACGCAAAGTTCACCTATTTCTTATTAGCTAATCTGCTGATATAAAAACCCATTAAAAACCATATTAAAAACTGGACTGATCACATCTTGGATGCTAGCATCAAGATGGGCCTGGCTGGTTAAACCGGGTACGAAATCGGTAAACAAAACCGAACTAGAATTTCTTGTGTCCAAATAGGGAGTGGGCATCATAAATCTGTAAATTTGAATATTTTTAAACGAAAGGAAGAGAGTGCAAATTTTCTCAAATACCATCTTAACAAAGGTTCCGTGACACACCTTAAATACCCTGAATCTATTAAATATCTACCGCAGATAAAGAAGGGAATAAACTAAGTCATTATCTGATACAATAACAGTGTTAATCCAAACCTGATAACTTAATGATAAATTGATCGCACTTCAAATTAAACCAACAAGTCGAAAACATGAATTCATTTCATTCTCATTATTGCTTAATTGTCAAATTTTTCAGATAAAATTATATTCTAAAAATTTTTCATCATGTTTTAAGAATAGAAATTAAAATAAATTAAAATTTTGTAATTAAAATTTATAATTAAAGTCAAGCTAAATTAATCAATACATCATATACAATTTTTTTCACTTATATACAAAAGCAGAAATAAATATTAGATTTTCATTGGTAAACGTATATTAAAATTTTTATCTAAATTTATGTTTCGCGACCTTAAAACCTGAAAAATATTTTTTTTTTATTTTTTAAATATTTAACCTGGAAAATATTTTTTTTTAAATATGTTGGCCCGACTTGGGGCTCAGTGGCAACGCGCAACGCTGGTGAGCATCAGGGAGAAGGTTCAATCTGCTGGCGGCTTTATTGTAGACACTATTTCGAAAAACGAGGAGACTCGATGGCGTTTGGGACGTTCAGCATCTTGCCACGTGAGTCGGACTATCTGGGACAGAAGGGGGCTTTCCGGGATGATATGCAATTGCGGGGTAGTTACTCATAAAAAGACCTCTCGGAAGGCACTGTCCTCCTTCTTCAGCGACACAGAGCCAAGTCAGATTTCTACCTACGGGTGCTCGATCACAACATAAACTGCCCCACCCTTTTCCTCCTTCCATGAGACCATATGGGTTCATGGATTTGGTCTAGATGTTGTTGTCTACCAAGTGGGATAATAAAAAAAAAGTTGATCGGTAAATCTGGTTATTTAATGAAAAACATCCTGGAATAAATAGTTTTTATTTGATAGCATCTGAAATTCAATTTTCCATTTTTTTTTTAAAGCCCATTTAACATAAAAATAAATAATAAAACTCCTTTTTTATTATATAATATAAACGTTATTTTTCCAGTTTAACTTTTTTTAAAAATTGTTTGATAACAGGTTTCAAAATGATATCAAAAGAAAGTAGACTAAGAACATTTGATCTTTTCAAAAACATAAATTTAAATTCTATTTATCAGTAAAAAAAAAAAAGAGAAACACGCTAATCGAGATAAGAATCATATAATATTAAATAAAACGAAAATAGATCAGTTTCTTTTGCTCGGTCATCTGTAATCGTTAAAGAGAAATTTAAAATAGTTTTCGTGATTTAACGCATCAGTTCAGATATTTTTGTTTTCTCTTTTATAAGAGCTTTAAAAAAGATTTTGTCATCATTGAAAAATAATGAGCTGATTTCTATTTTTGTTTTGAAAATAAAATTTAAATTTGTTGATGATGAAAAGAATATTAAAAAGAACCCACGAAATTCACAAAAAAAAAAATTTTAATCTGAAATAATTTCCATGTTACTTAAATCATATTTACGGATTAAAAATCGTACATATATAAGGATTTAAAACCTAAGCAATGTGACACTTAGAATCATAAATAGACTGAAAAATGTAAGTATGCTTTATTAAAATAGGTGTAATATGTTAATCAAATTCAACTATTCAAATCTTGTTAATAAAACTAAGCCAATTAAGCGCACAAAAATAAAAAGCAATAATTATTACATTTTCCTTCAAAAAAGATGGCTTCAATGACCCGTGTATTTAAACTTTTATTTATTATTATTATAATTATTATTATTTGCTGAGCATCGGTGGCCAAGTATACTACTGTGCCAAAAAGTAAGACCAATTATTTTTTTCAAAAACACTTTATTTATTCTTCCAAATTTATTTCATCGCCTTCAAAGTAATCCCCTTCGGACACTTCCTTAACTTTTTTTCCAATCCTCAATGCATGCTAATAAGTCATCGGCAGGGGATGGCCTTCAAAGCGTGCGGCTATTCACTCTCAATCGACTCAAAACTCTCTGGGGTGGTCTTTTGAGTTTAGGGAATAGCCAGAAGTAGCACGATGTGAATACGGTGGTTGTGGAACGATATGGGTTTCATTTTTTGGCGAAAAAGTCACGAAGAATCAATGCAGTGTGAGCTGGTGCATTCAGTGTTTTCGGTACCAATCGAGATGTCACGCATTTGAGGCCCAAAATGAATTGACCGATCCTTTTGAAATTCTAACATCAGCAGCGAGGTCTCTAATTGTAAATCGACGGTTTGCAAGCACCAAATCTTTAATTTTTGGACGTGAGTTTCGTCGGTTGAGGTTGATGGTCGGCCAGAGAGCTCTTCGTCTTCAACGCGTTCTCTGCCTTCTTTGAACTGTTTATACCAGTTCTCAACATTTCTTTCCGATATAGGAATGGTCATCGAATGCCTTCTGGAACATTCTATACGTTTCCGGAAACAAAATTGAATACAAGTTCTTTGCTGGATTAATTCAGACATTTCAAAAATCGCCGGAATCAGTTTTAGCGTCTCACAAAGCCAAGCGTATTTCAAACACTAATGAATATTTTGATGTCAAATTTCACACAGATGTCAAGGACAGCGCCAGCAACCTAAAAAATAAAAAAAAAAAGAAATTCTATATGACCCGGAATTTTAAATTGAAAATGGGTCTTACTTTTTGGACGCAGTAGTACGTCACTTATGTACACTACGAACATCCACCGATGAGTGATGAGGGGAAACATTTCAGCCCAGGACGCCTATAGAAAAAACTTCCCACAATTACATGTCATATAGCAGAAAATATAGATAACTGCCACCAGACAGTCTAGCTGTCGACTTGAGATGTTTTACATGCATTATCACATTCACCTTCCCTGGAATCTGTAACTGCTACTAGCAGTCTCCAGTATATTCGAAGTTGCGCCGTTTTACATGCTAACTGAGCACCTTACCATTAGGCCACGAATCGGATACGGCAGAAAATATAAGATAGTTGCCACCAGACAGTCGACGCGAGACGTCTTACACGAATTGTCACAATCAATTTTTCTAAAAGCATCGCCGTTATATTCGAAGCTGTGCCCTCTTACAGGATAGCTAAGGACGTTACCACTAGGCCACGAATCGGATATGGCATAAATATAGATAACTGCCACCAGACAGCCTTACTGTAGGCGTAAGACGTTTTAGATTCACAGTCACCTTCACTGAAAACTGTAACTGCTACTAGCAGTCGCCAGTATACTCGAAACTGTGCCGTTCTACATGTCAGCTGAGCCCGTTACCACTAGGCCACGAATCGGAAATGGCAGAGCATAAAGATAACTGCCATGAGACTACTTGACATTTTACATGCATTGTCACAATCACCTTTACAGAAAGCAGTAACTACTATTGGCGTCACCAATATATTGAAAACTATGATCTCCTACAGGATAGTTGTACACGTTATCTCTAGGCCATGAATCGGAAATGGCAGAAAATCTAGATAGCCTGACTGTCGACGCGAGACGTCTTACATGCATTGTCACAAATCACCTTTTCTGAAAGCAGTGACTGCCACTGACATCGCCAGTATATTAAAAAATTGTGCCTTCCTAAAGGCTAGCTGAGCACGTTACCACTAGGCAAGAATCGGACGTCCATTTACAATGCGATTAAAACTGTTAATCTAAGTAACTGTTTAGTTTTTTTGCAAACATAGATAGTGAAATTAACATTTCATTATTCAAGGAAGTAATAGAATTTGGTATTAAATGTAACGATAATGCAAATCAGAATTTAGATTGCGGGGATTGCAAGTTTGATTTTTTTCTTAATGTGGACAGAAATAATATGTAGTCACCTCATGAAATCTCAATTTTTCCAGGAAAATATCATGTGATTAAGCTTTTATTTTTAAAAAGATGAAGAGTTGCAAAAATGATCACACATTCGTTTTTGCACAATTTCTAAAAAAAAAAAATTTATATATATATATAAGTAAGAATTTTTATACAGAGAATCTATTAGAAAATTATTTTTAATTAAACACAAAATATATTTTAAATAATTAATAATTGATAAAGAATTAAATGATTAAAATTTTAAAAATAGAAATATTTAGAAACATTGTTATTTTTGCATCAACATAGCAATAAGCGAGCACATTTTTAATTATATTTTTTTCTCCGAGTATTTTGAGTTATTTACATCGAGATCTGTATTTAGATTTAAAAAAAGAATTTAGCTAGTCTAACTTGATTACTAAATCCAAACTCTTACGATGTTAAAGAGAAATATTAATTAGAGTCGCATTTCGCCATCGAACCCATCATACATAAATTTTACTTTAAAAAAGTATAATAGATAATAGTTTGAAAGATTTTCAATGTTTGCTAAAAGATAAAAACATTGGATACGGTTCTGCATTAATTTAATAAAAAAAAATAAACATTTAAATATTACAAAAAATTGTTTTCATTATTTTGAAATTCATTCAACCACTATCTGAACCTTTGTCAATAAGACTATACGCAAAAGACTGCATCTAAATAGTTTTTTTTTTTATTTCTATGATATTCATTTTCAAAACCCTGTATCATTTTAAAATTGCACTCAATAAAGCAGATGTGGTTGTTGCTAGATAATAAACTAAATCCCAAAGCCTGTTTGAATCAACCAATTTTACTTACAAAAGTTAAACAATTTAGTTACAACCAATTTAACCAGTTTGACTTTCTTTTGATCAAAGGTTTGTAAACTTGTGAAAAATATTGCTTCTAAAAGGTTCAATGCTTTGATTTTACTTTTGTTGTTTGGAGACGAACTTGACTAGTATTAAAACAAAGTTTTAAATACTCTTAAATACAACTATCGAATTGTACAAGAATAATTCGATAGTTGTATTCAAGAGTGTTTAAAACATTGTTAACCAATTTAGTTACAACCAATTTTGCTTTTAGACATGAATATCAAAAATATCATTAATTGGAAATTATTTTTGAATTTGGTTAAAAATAAAATCGAACTAAATAGTAAAACCTCACACATACGAGTATTACACATAAAATATATAAGCTTAGAAAAATAAAACAATTGGTAAATTTACATATGAAAATGAAATATTTATGTAAATAAAATTCAAAATTTTTTAATAATTATATATTTTTTATTTATTGTAACCAATTAATTCATAGTTTTGCATCAAATAAATTATCAGAATTACATTCTCGTAAAAAAAAAAAAAAGATTTTTTAACCTCAATGAGTTAAAATTCATTTGCAGCAGTGTAAAATATTTATCAAAAGTTTTCTTGTTATATTTGCTTTAATTTAAATATTTAAATAAGTATATCTTAAATACTTTTAAAGAATAATAATAATAATTATAATAACTGAATTATATATTATATAATAATAATATATAACTCAATCATTTTATTCAAGAGTATTTAAAACATTGTTTAAATACTATTCAAGTTCGTCTTCAAACAGTAAAAGTAAAACCAAAGCATTGAACCTTTTACTTCAATAACATTGTTTTTTCACAAGTTTCCAAATCTTTGATCAAAAAAGGAAAACTATATTTGGTTCATGTAACTCAAGAGAAAAAGAACAGCATTTTCAACAGTTTCCCTATATTATCTTAAGCCCTTTTTAAATGCATTCCTTTTTATCTTGTTCGAAAAGCGATTACTGCTGAAATGGAACGTCCATTTGCTTTTGAAATGGACTTAAAACACGCTCTGTTGTTATGAAAACAAGCGGATCAGCAGTAATTCTCCATGTTTTTCTCACAAATAAACGAGATATGCAACGGCTGAACGCTAAAAGTAGAAAATTTTTACCTTTTTTTCTCGTGGAATAATCTCAAAAAGATAAATTTTTTTCTAAAACAAAAATATCTGTTAATCGAATAATCTTATAGAAAATAACTTTGCAATTGATGATGTTACAGAAAGGAATTCGAATGTATTGGAAGTTTTTGGAAATTCTAAACGTAAATTCTTTTATCAAATACACATTGAATTTGAGAACAAAATTATTTTAGTTATAGTTCAAGTTTATGTTTCAACCCAACTGATTTTTTTTCCTGTAAAAACATATGAAAAAAAGTTTACATTCTAATTCTTAATTGAACCGAAATTTATCTAATTTTACCTCCTTCCCCGTTGCACCTTGGGCAGCCTGATGCCATTTAGTTCTGGCCTTTGGTACCATCAGGTTTCAACAAACAATTCTGGCATGGCATAGATGTTTCGATTAATGGTTCCGAATCAAATTAAACTGTAGGACCCGGTCTACTATAATTTTTTCGCTGCCCATAGTGTGCAAAAAATGAATCCATTGAAAGACAAACCAAACCAAAGGTTGCCCCTTGGACTTCTTGAATTTGAATATAAATCTTGTTCTTATGCGAGGTTTGGAAAACTTATATGGTGATTTTTGTCTCAATTAACATTTTCTTTGAAATGGAGACTATTGAAGATTCAGTTATCCACAGAGTGAATAGATGCGTGTCTACACTGACCAAGCTCATCAGACAACATGAATTGAGGAGAGGTGCTGGAAGTCTATTGTACATTGTGGGCCTTTTGAGTTTCTAAAATGCCTGATAAAGAGGTTGCTCTTTGCAGCTGTCTTTTTTCAATATAAATCGGACTATTGTTGTGCTATTCATAAATTGTCGTTTCTTAGGCCACTCCTTTATAAAATCAGTCCTATTTTCTGGGCCAAGGTGCCCTTCAAACCCTTTTGAACACTCAAAATAGTTCCCAAAGATCTTGGACTGTAGGCCTTTGCATTAAACACTGGCGCACAGTATTTCTTTCCAATGGATTCAGCCCACTGTAAAATTAAAAACAAACCAAAAAATTATTGCAATGTTGCAAATGAAATCTTGATCTTAAGTATGAAAGGGTTGTTTAAAATGAAATGAGTGATTTATAATTAAGATTTACTGCAATGGGGACTATTGAGATTCATTATTCCCAGAGTGAATGGATATGTGTCTACACTGACAGCTCTATATTTGAAAGACCTTGAGCTGGAGCGGGTGTCCATAGTGAGCTTTTAGTTTCTCTTAGCCTATGGGTTCTCTTACTACTGCCTTTGATGGCGAAATCGAAGCTATTGTTGTGGCTATTCAACAACTGTCAATTCTTAGCCACTTTTATAAAATCAGTCATATTGTCTGACTTTAACAGTGCATTTCAAACCCTTTTGAACAATCAAAATAGTTCCCAAAGAATCTTGAACTGTAGGTTTTTGCTTAAGACACTGGCACACAGAATTTCTTTCAATGAATTCAGGCCACTGTGAAATTAGGGACAATGAAAAATTATTGCAATGTTGCAAATGAAATCTTGATCTTAAGTATGCAAGGAGTCGTTAAAAACGAAATGAATGATTTATAATTAAGATTTACTGCAATGGAGACTATTGAGATTCGGTATTCCCAGAGTGAATGAATGTGTCTATATTGACGGCTCTATGCTTGAGAGATCGAGAGCTGAGCGGGTGTCCATAGTCAGCTTTTTAATTTCTCTTTGCCTATGGGTCTTCTTACTACTGCCTTTGGTCAGAAGCTATTGTTGTGGCTATTCAGCAACTGTCAATTCATAGCCACTTTATAAAATCAGTCATACTGTCTGACTGAGAGCGTGCACTTCAAATCTTTAGAACAATAAAAATAGTTCCCAAAGAATCTTGGATTGTAGATCTTTGCTTGGGACACTGGCACACAGAAATTCTTTCCGATGGATTGCAGCTCACTGTGGAATTATGGCCAACTAAAAGTTCATATAGTGGCCAAGAAAAGAATTTTGATAGAGCAAAACATTAATTGACAGCTTTCACTTCATGCGACTAAATTGTTTGTTAACTTGACTCTTAAGAAAATTCTTAAACAAGATATGATTCGACGCGCTATAGATAAGAGATGGAGAATTCTGGGGGAAAGAGAAAACTATTCCCAGTTTTCCAAGAAAGGCAGATGTGGCTCTATTTACATGTTTGGTTGGCCATGAGTGTTTACGTGACCACCTCTATATAATTGGAGTGGTGGATTCCTCAAACTGTGTTTTTGTGTGATTCTAGTTGGCCAATGGGTTTTGAACATTTAAATAATGGTAATGCACTTTCTCGGTATGAGGGCATGGTCAAAAAGTACTGGAGAACCCGTGAACTATTGGCTTGCGCGCTAATGTTAAATAAAACATTCTAATTCTTTATAAAAAGAAATTTTTATGTATAAGAATATGATCATATAACTCATTTTTTTATTCATATTTTATTATTTTTTATAAATATAGAATATGTTTTTTATAATCAAAAGATCAAAAATACAACTGTGGTAACTTTGAAAGCCATAAAATATTTCATCATAATATACGCAAAATTTCATTAATATACACAAACTATTTCATCATAAATTTAAAAACTATAACAATGAAATGTCCAACTTTTTATCTGAAACCGCATTTTTCTTTATCTCAAAAAAATTATAGTCATAATTTAAATGCAAAATAGGTAAGATTTTGAATGGTGATTATTTAAAAAACTATAAGAATAAGATATTCGTTTGTTAGTCAAATCTAGTGCGTATCCAAAAATCACAATAGAATTCTATTTAGTTCTTTCTTTATCGAAAAAAAACTTTAAAAATCTCTATGCATAAACAAATTTTATTTCTTACCATGAAAGAACATTAAAATTACTTCTTCACTCAAATATTCCATGTGCAATTTACACTATAGAATCGAGATATATTATTTAATTAAAATTAGATTTCCTAAATCTCAAGATGAAAACAGAATTTATTAAAAATACTTTAAACTATCAACAACGCCTTTTAGTTTAGTGTTAAAAATTATAAATTCCGATTTATTAAAAAAAATGTACAGCAAAACTCTGACATTAAGATTTTTTTCATGATTTAAGAACTTCCTATTTTTTTCAGGATCTTTTATATAAATATAAGTCATAGGGAAAAAAAACAGCAATTTTTGTTGTTCTATAACAGCAATGGAATTCCTTTCATTCTATAAGAATGTTTATTGCTCAACTTTTTCTAAAACTAAAAGTATTTCGAGTTTTTTGTACTAAATTTTCTTTCCTCCAATTTTTTATTACTTTTTATGGTTTTTCACTTAAAACCAGTCTCTGTCTTTCACCAATCTCGTTTGTCAACTTGATTGCTGATGTGTCACGTGCTAAAAAAAAAGTACATAAAAGTACTTAAATACTTCCTTTCTATAAATCTTCTAAGTATTGATTTGTTATTTTTATGTTGCTACTAAATTTTCTTCCTTAAAAAGGATTTTCAGTTAAAAACGTAATTAGTTTTCCCAATCAAATGAATTATCTGTGATTTAGATATATAGTTATATTTTCTGATTATGAAGTAGCAAAGATTTGCTTTTCTTTAATATACTACTGTATCCAAAAAGTAAAACCAAATTTCAATTTAAAATTCCCGGAGCTTATGGAATTTCAATTTTTTTTTCTTTTTTTGGGTTTCTGGCACTGCCCTTGACGTCTGTGTGAAATTTGACATCGAAATATTCATTAGTGTTTGAGTTACGCTTGGTTTTGTGAGACCTAAAACTGATTCCGGCGATTTTCGAAATATCTGAATTAGTTGAGCACGGAACTTGCATTCAATTTTGTTTGCGAAAGCGTATAGAATGTTGCAGAAGGCATTCGGTGAGCATTCCTAAATCGGAAAGAAATGTTTAGAAGTGGTATAAACAGTTCAAAGAAGGCAGAGAACACGTTGAAGACGAAGAGCCCTCTGGCCAACCATCAACCGCAACCGACGAGCTCACATCCAAAAAATTAAAGATTTGGTGCTTGCAAACCGTCGATTTATAATTACAGACCTTGCTGCTGATGTTGGAATTGCAAAAGGTCGGTCAATTCCATTTGGGCCTCAAATACGTCAAATCTCGATGTCGATTTGTCTCGAAAATACTGAATGCTAGAAGCTTAAAATACAGTTCACACTGGATTTATTCTTCGTGACTTTTCGCCAAAAATGAAAAACATATCGTTCCACAACCACTGTATTCACACCGTGCGACTTCTGGCTATTCCCTAAACTCAAAGAGCACTCCGGGGACACCGTTTTGAGTCGATTAAAGAGATTCAACGTACGCCGCGCACTTTGGAGACCAACCCTGTCCGATGGTATAAGTGGAAAAAAAGTTGGTATAAGGGCGTTGTGTCCGGAGATTACTTTGAAGGTGATGAAATAAATTTGTCAGTAAACTGCGTTTGATTTATTATTTTTAAATTTAAAATTATAGTGTTTTCTTCTACTGAATAAAAGGACCATTTGCTTTTCCCCATATTTTTATTAATCCTTTCAAAATTATTGCAATACATTATAACCCGTTTATTAGAAGATTAAAGCAGAGAAGTTTTTAAAGCATAAATCGTATCTATCATATTTATTGAACTTAGTATAAAACAAGGAAGCACATCTTTAAAATAAATCATTTTACAGCTTGTTTGAAAAGTTTAAACCTTATTTTGGAAAAAAAAGGGGAATTTTCAAGTATAAAAGATAATTTTATATTTTTGTAGCGTCACTATACCAATAAGGCATATATCGCTTCTGTTCCGTTGTTTAAGGTCTTGTTGTTTTCATTTTGTTTTTAAGTAAGTTCTTCAAATGTTAACAATCATATATACACTTAACAGCCAAAACATTAAGACCACCTGTCAATAACGAGTTAGCCCAACTTTGGTGCGCAACACAGCTTCAACCCGCCTTGGCATGGATTCCACAAGTCCTTGGTAGATGGCCGGAGACAGATTGTACCAGATGTTTAAGCAACGGTCACGCAAATCCGAGATATTGCATATGGTGGTCTTTGAACTCTGAGCTGCCGTCCCAGGACATCCCAAATGTGTTCTATCGGATTGATATCCGGTGAGTTAGGCGGCCAGGACAGTAGTATAAAAGCATCATGTTCCTGGAACCACTCCAACACAATTTTAGCCTTGCGACAAGAGGCGTTGTCCTGTTGGAACATTCCATTTTCAGTTAGAAAAACAGAGGCCATGTAAGAGTGCAACTGGTCCGCAATGATGTTCAGATGCCCTTTCATTCTGCTCAACCACAACCACGGGTCCCAGAGACGCCCAAGAGAACGTCACTCAAAAGCATAATACCGCCTCCACCGGCCTATGTATGACCTACTGTACATTGAGGAGCAACTGTTCGCCTGGAAGACGGCGTTCTTGACACGGCCATCGGCGTGATGAATGACAAACCGTGATTCATCTGATCAGGCAACTCTCTCCCACTGATCCATGGACCAATCACGATGTTCCCGGGCCCAGCGTAGGCGCAGTTGGCGATGACGCTTGGTCAGCAAAGGCACACGAGTGGGACTTTTGCTGCGTTCCAACAGTGTCCGCTGAACAGTGTGCCCCGATACTATTCTACTTGGCCCTGCATTGTATTCATCACTGTCAGCTGAGCCACTGTTTGGCTCCGTTTGCTTAACCCTGCGAGACGGTCTCCGACGAACTTTTTCTTTGATAGCGTGTGGACGTCCAACACCATGTCGTCTACTGCTGGTTTCTCCGTCATTCATCCACTTTGCATAAGTACTAACAACTGTAGATCGCGAACAACCCACGTGTCGTGCAGTTTCGGAAATACTTGCTCCGAGCCTTCAGCCATTACAATCTGCCCTCTATCAAAGTTGCTTAGATCCGCAGCAGCCTTTTCCATCACACACAGAAGTAAGTGAAAGAATGATTCTTCAGACTCTCCAGCAGCAGTTAAATACCACCTCCTCCTGATCACGTGCCTTTCACGTCATCCAGGCGAGTTCATTGCAAAATGTAGGGTGGTCATAATGTTTTGGCTCTTGAGTGTATATATATTATATTTGAAACTCAAAATCATTATAAATTACCAAAGTCATTATCATTTAACATTAGTTAAACTCATTTTTAAGTGACTTTTATTTAAACTTTGTCATTATTTAAATTTAAAAAATATATAGAATTATTTTTATTCATCATCGATTACAATCTTTAAAACTTTCTAACTTAAATGCAGGACCACTATATATGTATTTATTATTTTTGTATTAAATATATTTCCAAAATCATGTTCTATTTTCAAATTTCATTCAACCGAGTATATGTTGTTTTTAAGTAATACAAATAAACAAAATAGATTATCATTAAAAAAACGTTGACTAATGGCCTTTCATTCAGTTATCACAAAAATTGAAACTAATAGTGAAGCAATCATTAAATTAATATAATGTTGTGCATGATTTTTTATTTGCTTTTTTTTTCAGTTCCTTCTATTAGTTCACACTCTCCCTATATATATCTTGTTCAAATTTTCAATCGTTCATAAAACTTTTTATTCATCCACTCAAGTTCGAATATATTTTTTTGAACTTTCACTGGATGACACTTGATGTTAATACAGATTTTTCAAATATTAATTTAGTAATTAAATTTGCATAATTAATTTTAGTTTTTTTTAGATTTAAGTTGCATATATCTACCAATAGATGGCGCCAGATAAACTTAAAAATATGAATGCAAATTATTTATAAAGGACTTTCTGCAATAGAGTGAAAAAAGTAGGAATTGACTTTAAAAAATTTTTTTTATATTACTTGTTTCATGTTGTATTGTTTATATTTACTTTATGTAAATAAATGAAATATATATATGCTAGATAATTTTCGAAGCTGCTCTGAAAGATTATGTCATCAACTAATGCAAAAAACAATTATAAAATAGGGCGTTTCACGTCGATGTTGTTGTTACTTGGCGTGGTACGGTTGGGGTTAAAAAATAATTTTTGTTGCTCCTTAAATTATAATAGAGGTGTGGCTACAAGAAAAGAGTTCTGAAAACAGGAAACCATAGCAATTAAAATTATTTAGATAATGGAGTTAATTTGCATGCTGGTTGAATTTGAAAATTAATAGGTGTAGTATTATTTTTAACAATAAATTCAAGAAAAATAAAATCAATTAAAAAGCTTCTTAAATATAGATTAAATATCCTTGAAAATAATGGCATTACATGATGCATTTCAAACTTAATTGGCAATAATAGCTCAAATATTGGAATTTAATGCTCTAAATTCTATTTAATGAAACAATTGCACAATGAAATAATTGCCTTTACTAAGCAATTGTATTTAAAGTAATTTAACCGCAGTAATTGTATTGAATTAAAATTATGCATGAGTTTGACAATCAGAGTTCCTATAATTATTTCAAGGTTAACTAATCTTTCTCCTATCTCTTCATTAAATTGCTGAAACCTCAATCTATTCAATATACATTTATAATTGAAAAAAAAGAAAATTACTTAAAATTCATTCATTATATTATAATTTTTGTGATTGTAATAGTTAATATAAATAATTCAATTAAAATTAATTCCATGACATTTGAGTTCCAAAATCTCCAAAACAAATATTTCGTAAATAAAGTATTTTTATTATAATGTTAACATCTATAGTAATTTTCGAAAATTTAAAGCCAATTTAGACGTTACTATTTTTAAATATAATGTTTTTAAGAAGAATATTTATTTTTGAAATTATTATAAAAAAAGTTATAAGTTGACCGATAATTTATCAATAAATAATATTCATTAAATTTGCATTGCTTTACAAATCGGCCTTCTGTGCTTTGTCTGGCGATCTGAGTAAACTCCCAGTGTGACTAGTCTTACCAATGAGTCTTATATAAAATCTCGTATCATTTTTAGATGCATAATTCAACAGTAAATGGGTTTAATCTCGTAGCATACTACTGTGTCAAAAAAAAAGTAAGACCAATTTCAATTTAAAATTCCGTGGCTTATGGAATTTCAATTTTTCCTTTTTAGATTTCTGGCACTGTCCCTGACATGTGTGTGATATTTGACGTCAAAATATTCATTAGTGTTTGAGTTACGCTTGGCTTGGCGAGACGCTAAAACTGATTCCGGCGATTTTGAAATAACTGAATTAATTGAGCAAATAACTTGCATTCAATTTTTGTTTGCGGAAACGTATAGAATGTTGCAGAAGGCTTTCGGGGAGCATTCCTATATCCTATTCCTATATGTTTTCAGTTCAAAAAACAGTTCAAAAAAGGTAGAGAGAAATGCGTTGAAGACGAAGAGCCCTTTGGTTGACCCTCAACTTCCACCGACGAAGCTCACGGCCAAAAAATCTAAAGATTTGTTGCTTGCAAACCGTCGATTCACAATTAGAGACCATGCTGATGATGTTGGAATTTCAAAAGGATTGGTCAATTCCATTTGGGCCTCAAATGCGACATATAGCGATTGGAACCGAAAACACTGAATGCGCCAGCTCACACTGCATTGAAAAAAAGTTGGCATAAGTGCATTGTGTCAGAGGGGATTACTTTGAAGGCGATAAAGCAAATTTGGATGAAAAAATGAAGAGTTTTTGAAAAAATAATTGTTCTTACGTTTTGGTCACAGTAGTATATTAATTTTAATCACTCAACACACAATTGACAAGACACGCACAATACGGGAAAAAGTCTATCGGAAAAAACTTGTAGTGGGCAGGATGGGCAATCAGATTATAACTGGGTGTGGTTGGGTTCCGATACTTGAAGCACTGGTTGGAGATCTCACAGCTTTATAGGCACAAACACCACACACATACAATTAGTAGCAGGAGAAGCAGGAAAAATAAAGAAAAAAAATTATGTACTTAATTGAAATGAAATCTAAGCATTTGCATATTTTCAATAAAAAGATCTTTATATAATTTGAAATAAATTTGAAAATAATGTGATAAATTAAATATATATATTGCATTTATTAATATTTGTTAAAATTTCAAGTAATTGATTACTAATTTTTTTAAAATTCATAAAAAATATTATTTTTATTGAAAAAATTATCATTAGAAATCAAAACCTTTAAACATCTACATAACATTCCTAAAGATATTTTACATAAAATTCTACATAATATTCTAAAAGATATTCTATAGAACATTCCTCCATAAATATGGTACTACTACTACATAACATTCCTATCCTATATAACATAATATTCCTACATAATATTACACATATTCCTAAACTACATAATAATCTTCTTAAAGACTAGCGGGTTATTAAAAAAGGTAATTTTCTATTCATTATTTGCAGATCCTCCTAATGAAATTTAAAAAATTATTCAAATTCATTATTTAAATAACATCAATTCCGATTATTGATCCGATTTCAACATTCCAATTTTAATATCACTCAAACAATTGTAAAATACACAAAGAATAAAAAAATATGTTTTGATTTAGATACTTCCAAATAAAAATTTAAAACTCATCTTACTTACTGATGGTCATAAAATACACGATACTTAACATCGTAACAGAAAAGCTTATATTGAAATAATTCCCAACAAATAAAATAAATTTTTTTCCCAAGTATGATTTATACGAATTTTGATTTATTTTTCTGATCCTTACTATAAAAATTCCATTGAACCAGCGTTAACAATACCAAGTTTCAATCGCCTCCCTACTATCACAAAGCCTTGTGGTTTTCATCTTGCCCGAAACAAAAGAACCATCACTGGCATCTCTGCCGAAACAAAAAAACTTTAACAATCTGGGACGAAACATTGAAAACGAAGTTCAAAATCACCGTTTGCCCTCATCGGGCGATTGTTAGATCGCCATTCACCATTCCAGCAGTTGTAATTCAGAAACTTGTCTTTGATGGGGCTGATTTTATCGCTGCAGAACCGGATGGAGGATTCAATTGGTGCGATAAAAAGAGTCTTTGGAAACTGCCCACACGACTCGGGCAGTTAAAGACATAAACAATAAACAAGGCTTACATGGTCCAGATGATAAATGGATAAGAAACTAGTAGATCGTAATTGAAAGCGTAGTATGAATCAAATAAATGATAATAGCTGAAGATAATTACTCTATAAAGTCATTTAAAATATTTTTGTTTCAGCTTTTGCAAAAGTCATTTTAATAAATCAAAAATCAATTCATTTTATTTTATGTTTCTGATAATATGCATCTATCCATCTTTGAAATAAACAAGGCTTGCATGGTTCGAATGATAATGTGGATTTCACATTGGATAATGAACTAGTAGATCGTAATTTAAAGCTTATAAGAATCAAATAAACAATAATAGCTAAAGATAATTACTCTATAAAGATATTTAAAATATTTTTTGTTAAAAGCATTTTAATAAATCAACTTTTGTTTTATTTTTCTGATATTATGCATCTTTTTAATAAACAAGGCTTACTGGCTCGGATGATAATGTGGATTTAGCATATGATAAGTAATATATCGTAATTGAAGCGTAGTATGAATCAAATAAATGATAATAGCTGATGATAATTACTCTAAAAAGGTATTTAAAATACTTTTGTTTCATGTTGTTCAAAAATCAATTTAATAAATCAATTTTGTTTTATTTTTCTGATAATATGCATTTATAGATCTTTGCAATAAACAAGGTTTACATGATTCGGAAGATAAAAGTGGATTTCATATCGGATAAGAAACTAATAGATCTCATTTTAGAGCTTAGTATGAGACAATTAAATAATGTAGCTGGGGATAATTACTCTATAAAGATATTTTTAAATATTTTTTGTTTCAAGTTTTGCAAAAATCCTTTAATAAATCAACTTTTGTTTTATTTTCTGATAATATGCATTTATAGATCTTTGAAATAAACAAGGTGTACATGGTTCGGATGATAAAGTGGATTTCATATCGGATAAGAAACTAATAGATCACATTTTAGAGCGTAGTATGAGACAATTAAATAATGTAGCTGAGGATAATTACTCTATAAAGATATTTTTAAATACTTTTTGTTTCAAGTTTTGCAAAAATCCTTTTAATAAATCAACTTTGGTTTTATTTTTCTGATAATATGCATCTATAGATCTTTGCAATAAACAAGATGTACATGGTTCGGATGATAAAGTGGATTTCATATCGGATAAGAAACTAATAGATCACATTTTAGAGCGTAGTATGAGACAATTAAATAATGTAGCTGAGGATAATTACTCTATAAAGATATTTTTAAATATTTTTTGTTTCAAGTTTTGCAAAAATCTTTTTAATAAATCAACTTTGGTTTTATTTTTCTGATAATATGCATTTATAGATCTTTGCAATAAACAAGGTTTACATGGTTCAGATGATAAAGTGGATTTCATATCGGATAAGAAACTAATAGATCGCATTTTAGAGCGTAGTATGCAATTAAATAATGTAGCTGAGGTTAATTACTCCATAAAGATATTTTTAAATATTTTTTGTTTCATGTTTTTGCAAAAAAATCCTTTTAAAAATCAACTTTTGTTTTATTTTTCTGATACTATGCATCTTTGCAATTAACAAGGCTTACATGGTTCAGATGATAATGTGGATTTCACATTGGATAAGAAAATAATAATTCGTAGTTGAAAACGTAGTATGAATCAAATAAATGATATAGATGAAAATATTTACTGTGTAAAAAGTATTTAAAATATTTTTATTTCAATTTTTGCAAAAGTCATTTTAATAAATCAACTTTTTGTTTTATTTCTCTGATGCTACGCATCTTTTCTTTTACTATGCATCTGAAGATAATTACTTTATAAAGATATTTCAAATATTTTTTGTTTCAGTTTTTCCAAAAATCATTTCAATATTTCAACTTTTTTTTTTTTTATACTATGCATCTTTAGTTAAATTAAATATTTTATTAGTTATTTTATTTTTGAAATTTCTTTATTTAAAAACAGTTTCAAAATTTTATATTAAACATTAATTAGACGATGTGAATTTCACGTTTGTTAAGAAAAAATAGTAGATCTTAACTGAAAAAATGTACTAAGGACTAATACGATTACGATACAAATAATAATTATAATCGATTAAAAAATGTTTTTTCATTTTCAAGAATCATTTCAAGATAATCAGCTCTTGATTTGTTTTCATGATGTAAGTAATTTCATTTAAAAATGAAATACATACTTTGATATGCTAAGATAATGTGGCCTACATATTATATTGATTGCATGAGTTTTAGTCAACTAAATGATTTTCGTAGAACTGAAAGTTTATAAAGATATTGTACATCATTAGCCTTTTAATAAAGCATATGAAAGAAGATACCTATGTTTAACTAAAACACTAATTAACATTTTTAACAAATTGTATTTATTCCTTTTCAAGGAATTGACAAAATTGATCTGTGTTATTGATTTGAATTTAAGAATCAAAAAATTAAAGTATCATTCGAAAATGCCTTTCATCAAATCAGATTGGAAATTTTGATCCTTTAAAAATATTACTTAAATGTATCTACATACATAACGTATTGGGAAATAAATAATTTAGATACATAATTATCTAAATTATAATAATAAGTAAATTTATTTACTTCTTATAATAAAAAAATTAATCTTTTATTTATTTTGTTAATAAAAATAACATAATTTATTCACTTTTTTATTTATTTTGCTAAAATTTTTGTTTGAATAGTTTAACTAAAGATTTTTTTTTTAACTCGTGTTCTTTCTGTCAGTTATTTTAAGCGATGCGGAACTTTTTCAGAATTCCTTTATATTTTGGAAAAATTTTTGACAGTGTCGCACTCTCTGAGTTATGCAAAATTTGAAACATTGGAGGAAATAAATAAAAATAGTTTAGCATAGCAAAAAAGAAAATATGTTACCTTGGCAGACGCTATGCTAGATGAAATGTTGAATCACTGAATCAGTATTTTCAATATTTTACCCATTCAAGAAATGTTATGTTTTCTTCTTTTGTTATGTTTTTTTGTTATGTTTAATAACAAAAAAATATAAATAATTAAACATAACTTTGATACTGTTCTTACTGGAAAAATTGCTTTTATTGAAAAATATTTACAAAATCAACTTGAACATTAGAAATGCAGAGTTTTTAATTAAATTTTAACGACTTTCAAAACTAATTAAAAAAAAATTAATTCCCAATTAAATATGTATATAAAATTTTTATTGTTAACGAAATTCACAATTTTATGTTGGACTTCTGGTATTTTAAGCTGGGCCAAATTGAAAAAAATTATTTTATTGTTTAACTCATTATTTAAAAAAAATACCTCCGACTCGTGGCAACTTGCGCAGATAGCGAGTATTAAGGCGGAGGTTCAATCCACTGGAGGCTTTGTTGTCAGTGTTTCAAACAACGAGGAGACTCGATAGCGTTTGGGATGTTCAGCATCTTGCCTCGTTAGTAACCGGTAAGGGTCGTATATACCTGGTGGGGGATTTTCCGAGTTTCCTCCCAACGTTACGCAAATGCGGGTTAATACCCCTAAATGTCCTTCCTTTCCGCGCTGCCCTCCTTCTTCAGTGACTAGGAGTTAAGTCAGACCTACGGGTACTCCATCACACAAAGCTGCCCCTCCCTCCTTCTATGAGAACACACGTGTTCATGGAACTGACTTGGACCTGGACTAAATGTTGCTGTTGACCAAGTGGGATAAAAACAGCAAACAACAACAGATAATGGCTGGGGTATAGCATAATATTTGGCGTTTTTATTTCAAATGTATTTTTTTTTTTAAAATATTAAGAAAATATTAAAAATGTAAGCGTACTTTATGATATATAATGTGTTGAAAATAATTAGCTTAGATACATAATTATCTAAATTTATTTATTTTTACAATAACATAATTTAACTTTTTATTTATTTTATTAATAAAAATATGCTTCACTTACTTTTTAATTTATTTTTCTAGATCTTTCTATTTGAAAAGTTTAACAGCGAAAAATCGTTTTTTTTTTTTTTTTTTATTGTATTGTTATAAATTGTGATCTGTTGTTATAAATTGTTGCTTTGGCAATGCGGAACTTTTTAAAATTCCTTTTTATTTTGGAAAATTGTTTTGACAGTGTCGCACTCTAGTTATGCAAAATCTGAAACATTGGATAAAATAAATAAAAATAGTTTAGCAATGAAAATACGTCACCTTGACAGACGCTATTCTAGATGAAATGTTGAATCACTGAATCAGTATTTTTAATATTTGACCTATTCCAGAAAAATGCTATGTTTTGTTTCTTTTTAATTAAACATAAAATAATTACACATAACTTTAAAATGGTACTTACGGAAAAATAATTGATTGAGTGAAAAACTATTTACTAAAAATTATAAAAACTATTCTAAATAAATTAAGCGATTTTCAAAACTTCAATTAAATAAGTATATAAATTTTTTTATTGTTAACGTAATTAATGATTTTATGTTGGACTGTTAGTTATTTTACGTTGGGCCAAATTTTTTTTTATTGTTTATCCCATTATTTTTAAAAATAATTCCTTCAATTTTTCTTTTTGCAAAATGTCAAAAAGGAAATTTAACTCATTAGTGTAATTCAAAATTTAATATTTTTGATTCAGATTTGTATAACAGTTGAGGTGATAGGCTAGATATATTATAACTTTTCATGTAGGCCAACTATCGTTAAAAAATGGACATTAAAAATCCTCAAGATATTATGAGGAAAACGAAAAAAAGCAAAAAAGGTAAAAGCAAAAATGTAAAAAAAGCTATACGCCCTAAATATAAATGCATAATATTTTCTTACGTAATTTACCATGAAGACACATCACTATTTTCCTATCCTAATTAACTTGTTTTTCATAGTACTTTATTATTAAAACTTCTCATTATTTTTTTCATCATTAAAATTCATATTATTTTTGTATATTGTTTTGCTTTTCTAATTTTTTTCTAGTTTATTATTGCATAAAAGGAATAAAAACTAATGCAGCATCAACAAAAATAATCATAATTTCTTTATTATTTAACAAACTTCTCTTCTAAAATGATGTTTAATGTAATTTTTAAATGTTAATCAAATCTTTGAAAAAAAAAAAACTAATAACTATTTATCGTCATCAATAGCACGACAGCCCGGAATGGGCCACGGCTTTTCCTTTGAAGAGATTTCCATGCATTCCTCTGGGTGGCAATGGTCCTCAATTATTAACCTGTAGTACAGCAAATCTTTTCAACTGCGTCTATCTATCACAACTTGGGTCGACCTCTTCCTCTTTGTCCCTGTGGCTTTACCAAAACGAGTCTTTCTACAAAATTTAAATCATTCATTCCAAACACATGAGCAGTTCAGTTTAATCAATTGATTTTAATAAATTTTATAATATCTGGGTCTTTATAGCATTTACATTTCTGCCTTGTGCAGTCTTCTCCAACCCAAACACCTCCAAGAATATCCCTTAAAATCTTTCGCTCAAATGTTACATCAAATGGGTCTCATCAGATTTGAATAACTATTACCGTGCAAAAAACAAACAAAAAAATCAGGGTTTATTCTATTGACTCAAAAAATAAATTTCGATAAAAACGTCTATTGTTTATCTTATTATTTTTAAAAGATCTTCAAATTTTCACATTTACGAATTGCCAAAAAAGAAATTTAATTCCTCATTTTAATTTAAAATTTATTTTCATTCAATTTGTATAACACTCGAGGAAATAGAGCTAGATAGATTATAATTTTTTCAAAAGATTAAAACTACTTGACAAAAAATTTAACCTATTTACAACACATATATATTTTCCAAATATTTTATCAATAACATTTATAAGTATACTATTTAAATGAACGATAAATCGCACATCTGATCATAAAATCTTGCTTGTATGTGTCAACTACACAAATGCTGATATTTATCAATTGTACTCGTGAGAAACCAAGCGCATAACTATATTGATAATTTAAGTAGGTCTAAAGTGTTTAAAATGAAATAAAATTTATTCTGAATGAAAATCGAGTTTATTTCTTAAAAGAAATGGTAGTCAAGGATATTTGATATTTATCTTTAAAAAGCAATATTACCATTTTTATACAGAAACATTTAAAAAAGTACATTTGAAATTCTAGGTAACATGGTAGAGTTAAAACCAAACACATAAGTTTTGAATATTTTGAGATCCTCGTTTATTGTAGCTGATGTAGTTTATATTAGTGCTTACTATATGATACATTGGCATCGAACAAGTCGACAATTTAAATCATTGTTATTTAGATTTTAATGGTTAAAAAAAAATTACATAAAACCACTACAAACACCCATTGCCATGGTTGTTTGTAGTGATTCAGAATCCACTTTAAACCGTAGGTCCCGGTCCTAACAGGATCGTAGAGCGTTGCGGGGGCATTGTTACTCCGCGTCCGTGGCTTATCTTCACGTTACAAGTGCATTAGAAAAGAAAAAAAAAAATGGTAAAAAAAAAAGAATTTACGTTCAACATTGAATAAAGTACTTTGACACACGCAGGAGCTCTATACAACCATTATCGAAAACTCCTGCTTTATTGAAAAAGGTGTACGATTGGTTTGTCAAGAACGTCTTCTGTCGATAGAAGCACCTGATTGGTTCACAAAGAAGGTATGGCCATCATTTGATTCCTAATGAAACGTCACATTTGGAGCTCTCTGCTGTTAGTTGTTTGTTAAAGTATTAATAATCTTTGAACTAATTAAGTAATAATCACTTTACTTTATAATAAGTTTATTCGAATTAAATGTTTTATGCTATTTCTATTTTTTTGAAACATTATACGCCTTTGAGGATTATATAAGAACTTTTTTGTGTTTAAAAGTATGCCACTGCGGATTATAAGCAGGAAATTATGGTACTTGGAGTCGTTTACATTTTTGTGCAAAGCCGTAGGGCGGTCAACACTATCCCTTGCACAAAGGAAATCATCGCCTGTTTCGGAATCTGCCGGTAAAACAGCCGTGAGAGAGCAATCATAGACTGTAATACCAGGGAGGTTGTTGTTACTGTATTACATTACAAAAGATTATTGAGATTTATTTTATAATATTTACTTTAAAACTAGATCTAGGTTATTGAAGTTCGTTTTATACGGCCAAAAGGTCAACATGGTCTGTAGTACCAAGAAATTAGTTAGTATTATTATATTACTTGTTCAAAAAAAAAGTCGATTGGAGTTCATTTTATAATAATTACTTTAAAACTAGATCCTATAAATGTTTATTTGCAATATAACTGAAGCTAAAACCTACATTAATTGGTCAATAAATACTACATGAATATCAAATGAACACATTTCCTGTCTCAGAATTTGCCAGTAGGCAGATGGCCATGGTCCAACATGAATTGCAGTACCAAAAAGTTAGTTATTACTGTATTTACGGTACAAAAAAGGTGATTGAAGTTCATTTATAATAATTGCTTTAAAACTAGATCCAACAAATATTTATTTGCAACACAACTAAGACTAAAACCTACATTAATTGGTCAATAAATACCACTCAGCAGATCTCTAATTCTGTCGGTTTGTTTAATTTTGCTAAGCGCATTTCAAAGAGCGTCCGGATTGCATGTTTCGAAATCCTTTGTCTTCATCAGAGTTAATGAGGCAGAAATGTTCCTTTGGAACCTGCAGGATTAAAGCACTGATTCGAACTCCCAGAGTGAACAACGCGTTCACTGGACCATATAAATGGAACAGATATCCGCTCTTATGCCGAAGAACTAATGAGTACGCGAGCTGTTAACATATAAATAATATTAATACAATTACAAATGAGATTTTAATGACAATGAAGTACATGATATTGTATTCAGCTTTTGTGAAGTATCGATATAAAAAACCATTCTTTCTTCAATTAAATGAATTCATTTCATTTCTGAGAGAGCATTGTCTGTTCTAATTGTGTATTTTGTGACGTTTCTTTCAAAAATAGGCTAACTAAGTCTATAAATGTTATGTTTTTAAAAAATCATTGAGACAACCCAGAAGATATTATTGTTGTTGTTTTTTTTTTATAATTAATATATTTCAAACTAGAGTTATGTAAAAATAATTTTTCTAAATTTGACATTTTATTTTAAGTTTATTTACTTTTGGGGGAGGTTTATTTCTTTTTTAAGAAAATAATTTTAAAGTAATGTCTCTCATTTATAAACATGATTTAGTATACAATATTTTTTTAATTTCATCAAATATAAATGCATCTTCGTGGTTAAAACTTCAAAGCTTACAAGTTTCCTTTACTGCTTTTCAAAAAGTGAAATCATAAAAGTTTTTTTACAATTCAAACTGCATCCAACTCTATTAAGAATACTAATTATATGTTTCATGTGTTCTGTTAATCCATTTTCTGTAAATAAAAAAAAATTTAAAATTCTGTAATATACTTTTTTAAGTATAAATATCTGAAACATAATTATTTAATTAACAATATTACCAATGACTTCAATCTTTATGATTGCAAAGCAATCTTATATTTTTGTGAGGGGGGTAATGTCGAATGGCGATTATTAATGTCTATTGGCGTTTTATTATGAAAAAAATATCCTCAAAATAATTTTGCATGAAATTTGATCAACGAAATTATATTGTCATCTACTAAGTCATCTAAAATTTTGATTTCACCGGTTGTTGTTTTTTTAACTCATTTTGTATATATTGTTTTTAGTATCACAGTCAAAAATTCTAAAATAAAAAAAATATTCATTATCTACATGACCATTTTAATTATCATTTTTAAATAAACGCTTTCAAAGTCTGTATTATTATTATTCTGTAAATATCAGGCAGTCTGACGTATATGATTTGAAACTAATACAATAAAATAATAATTGGTCCAGCATTATGAAAATTGCTTTGGATGCCTGCTATATTTTATCCTCAAGATTTGGTTTGTCGCTCTACAGTCATTTTGTGTACATTTTGGGTTAATTAGACCGGGACTTACACTTTAACGTGAATTTCGAACTACTAAAAAACATTAATGCCCCGCCAGAATTCCAATTTGAAGTCTATGATACAAAAGGCCAGAGAGCTATCCAATTGGCCATCAAACCGTTGTGTCTTCAAGAAGAAGGTTCAAAGTAAGGAAGTACCGAATAAGAATCAAAGTAACGACTGAAAGGTACTCCTCCATTGGACATCGAAAGTATGGATTTCTACAAAGTAGATGCTTCGATAGTTTAGAAAGATTGTTCGTAACTGCCTTGTTGTTTCAAATACTTAATTTTAAAATACTGGTGTTCAAAAATACTTGCTTAAAACTAGTACTAAAAACTTACTCATACTTATCAAACTCAATTAAGTAAAATAGAAATACTGGTGTTTTAAATAATTGAAATAGTTAGATGTTGTTGTTGTTCTAATGCGGCTGGAAATACAGAGACAGTTAATCTTTATGTCGTAAGCAAGAGATCGCTGCACCGCTGTTACTCATTTAGCACTACCCCAGGAGGCACTTGTAGCTTGAAAATAGGCTACCGACACAAGTAACACTACCCCCCACAAAGCTCTACGATCATATTAGACAGGGAACTACGCTTTAAAATGGATTCCAAACCACTACAAACACCACCAGAAATCGAACCCGAAACCTGTGGTACCGAGTGCCAAAGCCATCAGGACCCTTAGATAGATAAATAAATAGGTAGCTTTATTCATATATAATTAATTACATGGTATGATATATCATTAGTTACATTACATTAAAAGTTCATAACATTGAAAATTAAAAAAAATAAAATATTAAAAAGAAACCTAAATGAATTGAAATAATACTTCAAAAAAACTAAACCATGCTTTGATTTCAGTAACAGCTATCGAAACTGAATTCTCATTTTAAACCATTTCACTATTAAATAGGTTATTGGAAATGGTTTTCCTTTAAAAAGACATTAACATCTATAATGTTGTATCTAACTCAAATGTTTATTGTTTATTGTTTATTGTAAATGTACTTTCTCAACACATTTTACTTTTTAATTATAACATGTTATTTAACCACAGCATATACAAAGACATCGTAAATCAAACGACTAACCACCTCCTACTGTCGTTTTAAAGCTCTCTTTGATTCATTGTGATGGCAGGTTTCATATACACCATTTCAATTTAATGATAACAATCATCAATGCAGAATCACACTGCAGCTCCAGCCATGCGTTTTTAATTGCTCTTAAATGCTAGTTGTTTGCATCTTCGTGGAATGATCTCATAAAAGACACAATGGCTGCATCGTGAAAATGCTGGTGCCACGCTCTGTTGCCTACGAAATGTAGGAATTGAGGCCGGCAAAGTATTATTTCAGTGGTGCATATATCTATGGAGGAACTATTTTGGGTATTTTGAATCCAAAGAAATAATTAGTCATACAGTATGAGTGATGAGAATGCTGAATGAATATCTCTAAAAATGCTCGTGTCTTCATTAAAATAAGATTAGGGTAAGTATTTTGATCAAAATAAAAAAAAATTCTAGTCTAACAAGTAAACCATAAGATTTTGTACCTTGTTTCTTATATATATATATATTATTCCTGAATTAAGCTATAATGAAATAAAATTGTTTTTTGCATTTATAAATACGATAAAAGCAAAGCTAAAAAAATAGCTTGGATAGTGTACAAATCCGGACTGATCAAATTTTGTAAGATTATTAGCCACATATATATTATTGCTATCGTAACGGCGATTACACACACGAAAACGATTGTTATTAGATATTTTTCATATATATGTGTATATACACTACTTGACATTAAAATTGCTACACCAGGAAGAATTGCAAATAAGGAGATATTTTTTGACAAATATATTATACTGGAAATAAAAAGTGATTAAACTTTCAAGAAATTGGGGTGCGTAGATCCTGAGAAATCAGTACCCAGAACAACCACTTCTGGCAGTAATAACAACACTTACACGCCTGGGCATTGAGTCAAACAGAGATTGGATGGCATGTACAGGTACAGATGCCCATGCAGCTTCAACACGAGGCCACGGCTGATCAATTGTAGTGACTGGTGTATGGTGACGAGCCAGTCGCTCGGCAACCATGGACCAGACGTTTTCTATTGGCGAGAGATCTGACGAACGTGCAGGCTAGGGCAACAGCCAAACATTTTCCGTATCAAGGAAGGTCCCTACAATACCGGCAACATGCGAGCGTGCATTATCCTGCTGAAACGTATGATTTCTCAGGGCTCGAATAAAGGGTAGAGCCAAGGGTCGTAACACACCAGAAATGTAACGTGCACTGTTCAAAGTGGCGTCAATGCGAACAAGAGGGGACCGAGACGTGTATCCAATAGCACCCCATGCTATCTTGACTGAACCAATTTTGGAAAATTATTAGACACATGCATATCATTGCTATCTTAACGGCGATCCACACACACAAAAACGATTGTCATTTATTAAATATTGTTCACATATGTGTGTATATATATAAGCGAAATGAAAAGTAACATAATAAAAAGTAAGAAAGGAATTTGGTGGAGGTCATACAGTATTATGTATTTGATAATAATTATGTATATGTTAATTTTTAATTATGTATATGTTTTAATATGTATTTGATATTCAATTTCTCTGTGATAATTAAGTGAAAAAAATGAATAATCAATAGGTTTAACATTTTTGGCACGTTAATATTCATGAATGAAAATGTTGCCAATCTGTATTGATCCATACATCTTAATCCATTATCTGACAAAGATCTGAACTACTTTAGTGAGTGTAATTTTCAAATAGAGCACGGTTTTCGGCAATCCCATAAAATATGTGATAAATTGCAAAAAAAAATTGACAGATAGTTCACGCATTGATAGCCAAACAGATTTGGGAATATTTTATGAAGGTAAGAAACAAAGGACGAAAGGAAAATGGAACATAAATCGAAACATTGCGTCCAACCTAACTCGCTATTGATTTGTCACCAAGTTGGCAATATCTTATTGTTGTTGAACATCACTGGTCTTCCTGTTCTATGCGTGTGGTAAATGCCACGAAGAGTCCATCGATGGCTAATGGGAGAAAAAAAATTGTCTTCCGGGAATTGTCTATGTATGTCTAATGGAGCAATTCCCGTAAAACTCTCAACAAACAGCCTTACAATACTACTGTGTCCAAAAACTAAGACCAATTTTCAATTTAAAATTCGTGGGGCTAATGGATTTTAAATTTTTTTTTTTTTTTAGGTTGCTGGCATTGTTCTTGACATCTGTGTGAAATTTGACGTCAAAATATTCATTAGTGTTTGAGTTATGCTTGGCTTTGTGAGACGCTAAAACTAATTCCGGCAATTTTTGAAATATCTGAATTAATTGAGCATAGAACTTGCATTCAATTTTGTTTGCGGAAACTTATACAATGTTGCAGAAGACACTCGGTAAGCATTCCTACATCGGAAAGAAAAGTGGTATAAACAGTTTAAAGAAGGCAGAGAACACGTTGAAGACGAAGAGCCCTCTGGTCGACCATCAATCTCAACCGACGAAAGCTCACGTCCAAAAAATTAAAGTTTTGGTGCTTGCAAACCGTCAATTTACAATTAGAGACCTTGTTGATGATATTAGAATTTCAAAAGGATCGGTCAATTCCATTTTGGGCCTCCATCGCGTCAAATCTCGATGGGTACTGAAAACACTGCGCCAGCTCATACTGCATTGATTCTTCGTGGCGCGCTTCGAAGGCCATTGCTGCCGATGACTTTTTAGCATGCATTGAAGATTGGAAAAAAAGTTGGCATAAGTGCATTATGTCCGGAGGGGATTACTTTGAAGGCGTTGAAATAAATTTGGAAGTATAAATAAATAGTTTCTGAAAAAAATTGGTCTTACTTTTTGGGCACAGTAGTACAACAGATACGAAACATTATACAAACATTGATACAATCGTCATAGAATCTCTGTTTCTGAAAGCCGTGAAAATAACGAACTCTGCCCAACTGATTCGAACCTGGATCATTCTGCATGCTAATTGCACACGTTGTCACTGGCCACGAGTGAGGCTTGGCAATAAGTTGAAAAAAATAACTTTTAATATTTAAATGTTTTTATTTTTATTAAATTAAAGTCAATGAAATTCTCGTTTTACGAAACATTTTTTTATACACATTGTATAATATTTTTAAATAAAAATAGTATATTGTATGGTAAGCGGCAAGAAAAATTATGGCAAGCTATTATCTGTGTATTTTTGGTATTGTTGTTGCTGTTACTTATGGTTTATTGAATTAAATCTATACAAATTTGGCAATTTATCGTAGAAACAAAAGAACCTGTAAACAAAATAAAATTACAAAGTGAAAGGATCAAACATTATTAACAAAATGTCCAAAAGCCATTAAAAACTGTTGAAAACAAGTTAATTGCTCTAAGAATAAAAATTTAAAAAGCTGGAAGCACTGTAATGAAAGTTCGTGTGATCAGGACATGTTTTCTTTGGCCCTCCAGTAAAGAGTGTACTAATAACCATTCTGTTACAAGTTATAGTCTAGTCCCAAGCAAACAAGTAGATGGGCCTTATTCATTTTCCCTGTCTTGCATAAAACACATATGTCAGGGTTCAAAATCCCTATTTTGGCCAGATGTTCGGCCAGGCAGGCATGTCCAGTTCTTAATCTAAAATTGGCCACAGACTCTTTACAAATTTTCCAGCTAAATTTTTTTGCAGTTCTCCCCGATTGCCTCCCAGGCTTTTCTGTTGATGTCAGATAATAATTCACTAATATACGATGACTTAATTTTGTCCCGTATAGTTCTCCTAAAAGTTTCAAGGGGTATAAGTTTAATTTATAATGATTGATATGAATTTTTAGCAAATTCAACTTTAATCGGGCATCATGTGGATTTTTACATGACATCCCTTGAATAAAAGGGAAAATAAGATAATTCTTTTATTGGAAATCATCCTAAAAGAACTGCCTATATCAAAGGAATATTCTATTTATATACTGCGCATAATTATTATTTGTATACTGCATTTCTATTTAAATACCACAAATGAGGAATCTACTATATGCACATTGTCAAGCATATTGCAAAAATGCATGTTAGTTTATCATTTTTAAATTGCATCTTTCAATGTAAATATGAAGTACTAATCACCATTCACGATATTCTTATTTGCGATAGTTTAAAATGTGGAATTCTTTAGAAAAATAAGACTATTTTCTCTTAAGAAAATAATCTTTTATTTTCAGCACCTCGATAAAATGGAATATTTACTTAACGTAAATTATCAAGTTGTTTCATGGGGTTATAGAATATCCATTAAAAGGAAATAATAGCAGGAGAAATAAAAAGAAAACACATTTAAATTGCTTTCTATTTATCTTGAAGAACTATCATTTTATTGTAGAAGTTTAATGGCTCTGTTCATCTAACAGAGATCCCTGTGGGATATTTTTTTCTTTTGAGGATTTTGGTTTTTGCATTCCATTCACTTCTTTCATTTCGAACGAGTTTCTTTGTTGTGTAAAACACGATTGAAGACCTTCATTTCTTAATTTATTTACACGAATGTACCTGGAGAGTTGAAGGCTAAAATGTCAATTGTCCTATCAATTATCACTCAACTTTCTTCTTAAAAACATGATCAATTAAACTATAAAAGAGATAAAAAGATTAACAATAGAAGGTTGACTTTGCACTACTTTTGATATTGACTTTGCACTTAAAAAAATTTAATGTAGTAACTAGCAAAACATTAAAATGACTTACCTAATTTAAAAAATTTAAGTTCGTATTCGTTCTATACTATGCTAGATAAAAAGAAGATTTGTTTTTATGCTAGACAAAAGAATAAATTAATAATTTAACGTATATATTATTAAACTCCTTTTTAATATTAATTAAACTCATTTTTAATTTATATTCATATCTAATTCATTTCGAATTTTAAGCATTGTATACTTAATATGTTACATTCAAGCATTTGTAATGCCAGCAGGCATTTTAGAAATAATTAATTTAAATAGGTTGCTTTTAATTAATCTAACATTAATTCATTTATATGACATCTAAATGTATTTATTATGTGTCATTTTATATGGCATTTTATTCTTTTATATGACATTTAAACGCAATTATTATGTGTCTTTATATGGCATTTTATTCATTTATATGACATTTAAATGCATTTATTCTATGTCATTTTTTATATTTTATTCATTTATTTTATGTATTTTATATGACATTTTTTTAAACAATTAAATACATTTATTATATTTCATTTTATATGACGTTTTATTTATAACATTTAAATGCATTTATTATAGGCCATTTTGTATGGCATTTTATTCATTTATATGACATTTTATATGGCATACAGTGTAGATAAAAAAATTATAAATTTCAATTCGTCGATTCTTTTCGAATAAAAAATGAAAAAATAAAAACTATTATTAAAAAAAAATTAAAAATAATTGTAAAATTTAAAAGCAATTCATCATTATTCAAATAAAATTTGCATGAAAAATTTTTTTCTCTTCATTCGTAATATATAATTAGATGAATGAAAACGTATCATAAAAAAAATTAATATTTCGTTTTCTTGATAAAAATTTTTTATTTATATTCATGTTAAGTGTTTGCAAATTAATTTATCGTAACTTTTATAGGGAATAGTTTTAATAGATATGGATCTCCTGTATATATAACAGTATTTGAAAAAAAAAAATTCTTATTATAAATATCAACACATGAATGATATAATTTCACACAAAAAAAGCTTTTAAATTATGAATTAAAATTTTCTTAAAAATTTTAATGATCCATTTTGAGTACAGTTTAAGTTTAGAATATGTATCAAAAACTTCCTCCTGGATTTTCTGAGAAAGAAACTATGTAATTTGTTTCTCCACTTAAAATGTGTGCTTCTTATAGCCTTTATTATCCTTATTACTTATTTGCCCTTATTACGCAAGTGGGAATCAGATACTCAGGATCCTTTTTCCATGTATATATAACGTAGAATTCCCTTTTCCAAATGCATCTACTACAAGTGTACCTTATTAAAAGAATATGATGTGACAAAAGGCATTAGAAAAATATTATTTAATATTTTTAATTTGTGAATAAATTAATTTAACCTATTAACACAATATCCCAAAAATATTCGAATTTTATATTCTTATACTTTCAAAAATATCACGAGTTTACTCGAGCAAAATTATTTTTTAATTTTGTGGCGGAATGAAAACTTCGGTCCATCTTGCATTATTCTAAGATAAACACGAGTTCATTCCTGAAGCATAAGTTCACTCCCTTAACAGGTTATCCCAAAATTATTCGAATTTTATACTTTTATACTTTCGAAAATACCACGAGTTTACTCGGGCAAAATTGATTTTGTGTTGAAAGGAAAATTTCGGCGCTATCTTATGTTATTTATTCTAAGACAAACAAGAGCTCAATCCCTGAACAGATTATCCCCAAAATATTCGAATTTTATACTTTCAAAAAATACCCGAGTTTACTCGGGCAAAATTTATTTTTAATTCTGTATTGCAACGAAACTTTTGGCTTATCTTGCGTTATTCTAAGAAGAGTTCAATCCTGAACGACTAGCAATATTCAGTCTATCCCAATTTCATGTTATTTTACAGACATTTGACTCGATGTCCTTCAGTACCTAAAAGACTAAACAAGAGCTGTATATTTATTGCTTATCACATCCAGCATTTGTTTCCATTATTTTTTTTTACATGAGTAAAAGTGAAGACATTTTTAATGATTATATCATATTATTGATTTTTAATGATTATATGTATCATATAATTATCTCAAAAAGAATCAGAGGATTATAATTCTTATTAAAATGAGCTCTGTATGGAGATTCCTGTAGATACTTTCCGTGGGGCAAGATCCGTTATTCTACTTACTTCCTTATTCACCTTCAAAATTTCATTTCACTAGCAATTCTTGTACAAAAATTCTGGAAGATCCTACTTCCATTCCTTATTGATTGTGATTATATGTATCATATAATGATTTCAAAAGAATCAGAGGAATGTGCTCTGTGTGGACATTTATATAGATGCTCAACCGAGGAGTAAGATCGGTTGTTCTGCTTACTTTCTAATTCTAAATTTCATTTCACTGGTAATTCTCGTACAAAAATCCAGGAAGATCCTACTTCAATGCCTTCCTTAGATTATTTCAACCTTTATTTGATGGCGATTTATTGAATCTTATATGAGAAAAGACTAATAGAATTTGCAAAAATCAAAGAAACTGATTGGAACTAATTTTCAATTTTAGTGAAAACAAAATCTCTAAAACAACACAGCATTTGAAAATGCACATGATCCATTAAAGACCATTTCAATGCATTAATAAATGTTAAAAGTTCTCACATTAAAAAAAAATTAGTATTCTAACAATACCCTTAGCTTAACCTTGACCACATTGAATTCATAAAATTCTTTTGAAGCAATGCAGTCAATTCCCATTCATTTTTACTCGAACAAACAACAGAAATTTCATCATCGATTTCACTGCCCAAATTCAGCAAAACGGTCCTCACGTCTCCTGTGTCACCAACCGGATGGATGCTCAGAAAGCGTCCTACTTTCCTAAATGTTAAATGTCCACTCTTTATAATGCCAGGTATTAGTACATCTTCCCTGGCACAATGGAAATGAATTCTCTGAAGAGGAACGGATATAATGGAGTGGTAAGCGATACCAAGTCGCTTCGTGGATTATATCAAGGCCAAGGTCTGGAACTCTGCAGATTGTGGGTCAATCTCTTTGTGGCTTTTTGAGAAATCAGGGTCAAATAGTCCTCCCTCACTTTTAGCCCTTTTATGAGACTCTATAAATTATTATATTCTTTCTGGACACCAGAGAAGCATTCTTTGGGTAAAGATATCAATGGAGAAGATTTTTTTCTTCTTTTATAATCCTGTAAGATGAAACTCACGCCTGGAATCTCTCAGGGTAGAAGGATGGTTTCAGCTTTCATTATAGAATTGTTGAGTAGGTATTGTGTTCCTTGCTATAAAGTTTTTTTTTTTTTTTTAATGTCTTAAAAGTATGTTTATTTATTTTGGGTTTAACTGGAATAAGTATCGGATTTAAAAACATTTAATGTTTTGTTTTTAAGAAAATGCACATGTTTTATTAAACATTATAACATTTAATCATTATAACATTTAATTTTTTCATTTATTTACAAATATGGATTCTTTTTTAAATTTTGATATCAAATGTTAAAATGAAAAAAATTAAATGTTATCTTTTACGATTTATTACTATTATGTGCCTTATGCGGTTTAAAAATTTTTGTTGATAGAAACTTTGATTTGAAGAGTTCAAAAGATGCATTCGTACATTTATGTAACGTCTCGGTCTATACTAGACCTATAACGGTTTTAAGAAGAGGGGCACGTTCAGGTTCATGGGAACACTTTAAATTTTATTTACAAGCAATACACACACACACACACATATATATATATATATACAAAAATGAAAATTAAAGATCATTTGATTCACAAGTGCAGTTTACTCCAAGGACGGAGATTTTCAGAGTTCTTGAGACTACTGCGAATCTAATGCACTGGTGGCACGCGGCATGATACACGAAACCACAAAGCTCTCACTTTGTAAACAGGTGGAATCTCCGGCCTGTTCGATCACTTTCGAGAAAATAAAAATAAAACACTTCTGGTCAACTAGTCTGAGAACTCCCTCTCTTCTTTACCAAAAATTTCCTTTTAAAACATTCCGTCAAGAAGGGGGGTCAACTTCCCTCACTTCTTATTGGAGTAGACATTTCTCAGCTCACTAATCACGATAGAACAACTCATGCTATATCAATTGGTTGATATTCAATCTGTAATTTTTTTGACCTGTGAAGGTCTCACAGACATTCACTAATTTACTGAGTCTCATTATACATGATGCCGAATATCTGATATTACATTTGAATGACATGTTGTTATCATTAGTACAAAACCCTAATTGCATGTAATATAGCTACCCACGACATTGCTTATTTGCTGCCAATAAAAATGAGTAATAAACCAATTTGAGTAATGGGTTTATTACGTATTTTCAAATATCGTACATTCCTCTCTCCTGGGAATGAAATGCCAAAACTCTTCTCGTGAGAAAAAAAAAAAATGCTACAATCCTATTTGCTTATTAAAATATCATTTTAAATTTCTATGCAAAAGATTAGTGTGTGCAAACTTTTATCTTTTTTGTTTATTTGAAAGCGATACAAACTGTCTCTGTCCTCACATAAAGTATATTCATTTAAAAATAGTTATTGAGCAAAAAATGATTATTTATTAATGTACTAAGATAACCATCATGACAAAAAAAAAAAATTGTCCTAGTATAATACTCTTTTGATTTTTTTTTTTTTTTTTTTTTTAATCATTGTAAATCGTAGTCCCTAAGATTAGAAATATATTAGAAAATAAACAATAATACAGATTGATATTTAACAAAATAAAAACTTTATTATTTTTTTATGTATTTTCGTATAATTAGAATTTCGAAAAGTAAATACATGAAAATCTAAAATTTCTAACGAAATATCAATTTCATATGGGACCCCATACAACATCGCTGGACTAGTTTGGCGATCTTTAATTAGACGTAAACTTTCCTGGTTGACATTTAAATTGTTATTTTATAACATCGTTGAACCATAAATTTGGCAATCTTTGATTAGACGTAAACTTTCCTTGTTGACATTTAAAGAACTGACATTTTATAACATCCCTGGACCACAAGTCTGGCAATTAATCTTTAATTAGACGTAAACTTTCCTGGTTGACATTTAAATTGTTATTTTATAACATCGTTGAACACAACTTTGGGAATCTTTGATTATACGTGAACTTTCCTGGTTGACATTTAAGGAACTGATATTTAGGTACTTTATTGAAAAAATACATCTTCCTGTTTTATAAAGTGAAGGCTTTAGTCTGTGTATAACAAAACAGAAGTATACACAAGAACACAGTTTTAAAACTTTATTATGGAGAGTTTAATACTCTAGATACTCTTTCTGAATCGACAATGACTTAATTTTGTAAACAGGATTGATAAACAAGATAAAAGTGAGTGATTCAATTTCTTTAAAAAAAAAAAAAAGTTACTTTATGTATAAAGAATTAAACTATCTTTCTGAATTGACAATGACTTAATTTTATAAACAGTTTTGTCCATGATTCAATTTCTTTAAAAAAAAAAAAAAGATACTTATGTATAAAGAACAAAGTTTTTGAACAAAGAACAAGAATTTTGTAAATTGCCATTTCGAATGAGATAAGGTAATTATTTAAGCGAATGTCATTCACTCGTTTTACTATTATTTGTTATTAATTTCACTTGTAGTTGCCTAGCAAAAATATCAATTTCTAAATCTACACTTCTAGTCAACGCAAATGCAATTGCAACTAAACAATGATAAGTAGCATATAGTAAATAAGCTTAATGCCAACATTTTTGTATTTTTTTTAATTATTATTTATTATTAAAATTTTTATGAAATTTTAAAGAATATTGTACTATCTCAAATTAGGTTTAAATGTTATCATTTTTTATTAAATTATCATTTTTTTTTTTTTTTTTCATTTAAAATGTGTACATCTTTTCCTTTTTAAACTTTTTCCAAAAATTTTTCTTCTTTCTGTAATTGTTTCCTCTTTCTTTAAACCAGTGTTTTCCAATCTGTCCTCATTTCAAAAGAAGAATTACTGGGGCCACTCCTTAAATTCTACCTTCTTTAATTGAACAAACAGAAAGCTACAGTAAAAGAGCTGTGTTCTTTTTTATGTATCTTTTGTCTAAAAACGTAATAATAAGTCAATAATATTCTTTGATTCTTAAAATGGAAAAATTATTTATTAAAATCAACTATTATGACATACTTATTATACACAGATCTCTGTTATACATACAACTAGATAAAAAGGATAGTATGAAAATTAAAAAAACAAATAACCTTTAAAAGGATTCTAATGAGAAGAATAAACTTAGCGCGCTGCTATTAAGGAAGTAATTCATTTTATCAGTAATATTCTTAAATCATTACGATTCGTTATATGCAACCTGATTTTTTTAAACAAATTTGTGACCGTACTAAAGCAACGTTCTATTACATATGAGGAAATAAAGCAATTAAAAACATTTGTGTTACAACCCACAATCCAGGATAAACTTTATTTGAAAGAAGTCAGAATTGCTGATAATTATGTTTAAATCATCGACGAATCATTTTTCTATATTTTAGTAGCTTGTCTTCCTTTTTTGTGCTTTCACTGTCCCATTATTTCTATTAAAAGACCCTAAAATAAGCCTGTGGCTACTATCACTCCCTTTGATTATTTCACTGCCCACTAGGGGGCGGTAACGCCCACTTAAGGAATTGATTTAAATCATCAATATCTATGATATATTATTAAAAATTAGAAAACTGCAAAGTAAATGTTTTAAGTAAAAAACAGTTGTCTAATTAATTTTTTTAGTATCTATTTTTCAATCTTTTTAACATTGGTTTCTTTTTTCTTTCCTTCATTCGGGTTTTTTTTTTTTTTTTTTCCCACATTACTTTATCCATGCGTAACTTTTTTTTTTCATTAAAAAAAAAAAGTGTTATTAAAATTACTCATAAATAGAATTTTTAATAAATGGTAAAAATCTATTCTGTAGTTAATTTTCCTACATATTTCAGTACCAATAAAAAAAAAAAAAAAAAAAACTATGTTATTAAGATTACTCATGAATAAAACTTTGTAATGAAAAGTGAAGATATATAATCTCTATTTCTATTTGTTGGGGTTTAAAAAATTTTATAAGTCGGTGCTGCCATCTGTCGTATATTTTTTAAAATACAAATTACGAAATATAACTCAGTTTTAAGATTTCTCAGTTTAAAAATTTCTTTAGGATAAAAAAGGAGAAATGAGAATGAATAGAGCATGTAATTCTATCTTTCGTTAAATTTTGTTAGTTGTAATTTATCTCTATTCTGCTCATCTCGTTTTCTAATTTATGAAAATTAAAATGAGTTTGCTTTATTCAAAAAATTTTGTAACATATAACCGATAAAATACTCTCCATAAATAAAAATTGAACTATTTACAGAAATAATCATTTCTAGTGATGAAATTTTTTGTTTATATATGTTTATAACAATCAATATGTAAATATATAATTGTTTTAATGAATCAATCATTATCGAAAGCTTATTTGTACAAGCACATATTTCATGCAAAATGGGAGAAAAACATAATATTAAGAATCAACAAGCTTCATTATATTTATAATCTTTTCCATATATATATTTACAGATTTTAATAATTAGTCTTTATTAAATACAATTCTGGGCTGAATTGAATTAAAATTTCAATTCGGTAAATAAAAATATTTTGAATCACTTAAATTTGTAATTAATATTTTTATAAAATAGATGTTAATTTTTTTAAAATAATATACAAGGATTTTTAGAAATTTATTGAATGAATTATAAGTACCACATTTATTTATTTTATATACTTTATCTAGCAATACTACTACTAATAATAATAATAATCAGAATTATTTTCGTTGCAAAATTTGTATTATCATTATTACTTACAAATAATATATTTAAAAAAAAAGTATATACAACTTTCCAAATTTAATAGCAGTATTTATTTAAACCTTTAGAAATGGCTTTGCACTTAAATATCTATTTTCATAAAAATAACAAATGATTTTCTGTTGGAAAACTCATTATAAAAAAAAAAAGACATCAGAAAAAAATGGATCTATTTTTGAGATAAAAAACAGTTCCCGATTATTAAAATATTAAATAATGTTTAATTTTTTTTTTCTTCCATTTTCCAGGTTACTTCAATTTTATAATTTTTGTAGAAGTCTTTTAAAATTTTTAAAATCTAGAAATATATTTTTTGTGTATAGAAAACAACAGGGTAACATTAGCATAGATTTAGCTCATTAGTTATTACTCGTTATGTGTATATCTATTTGTATAATTATCTAAAGTTTGATCCATGGTGTAGTATGCTCTTGCAATCGATTAGTAGTTAAGAGTTCTTGATTTCTATCAAGAGTCTTAATCTAGACAATACAATTTAGACAATGGAACAACAACTTAAGTACAATATAAATAATACAACAACCACTTAATATAAACAATACAATCTAGGAGAAAATATAGACAATTTCTATTTTCCCTACGTAATTCGTAAATGCGGGGCAGTTATTCTAAAAAAAATGTTGAGAATTTGGCTGTTCCATTATTTGAGGTTTAAATAACAAATTATATTTTGTTGTAAAATTATTGATGTATATAACTCATAATGAAAAGTAACCTCAGAAAAAAAGGGATAGCTTTTTTTCTAGACCTTCTACCCTATAAAATTCTTAAGAATTTCCTGACAGAAAAATAGAAAACAGTAATAAAATTCATTATTCATGTCAGAAGGTAAGAGGTGTTTCGAGATACACAATTTTTAAAATGAAACATCTGTGTTAAAGAGTAGCCTCCTAAAAATCAGCTTTAAAAATCCTTATGAAAAATCCTTATTATTATCCTCTTTTAACAATGTTTCCAAATTCAGTAATATTCTAAATAATGATATGTAATGAAATTTTACTATACTTCTCAAGATAAACCAAATCAAATCGATTAAAAAAATAATTTTTTAAAACTATATCAGCTACTTTAATATGAAATATTTGTTTATATATTTGTCAGATTGTGTGTGTGTGTGGTGGTGGTGGTGGTGGTGGTGGTGGTGGGGATCTGTTTTTTATTGTTAATTATTTTTTTATTGTTCACTAACAGTGAACACAATGAAGAAAGATAAAATAATTTGGTGAAGTGACCTAATGGTAAAATACATTAATTCATGTTGAAATCTTTTAAATAATGATAATGAGAAGGTTTAGGAATTAAGAATCAACAAAAAGACGAAATTAACCTATCACATTCACTGATCAAGCTAAATTACAATCCAACTATCTCTTACGTCATTGACTCCATATAGTTACAATCCCACTATCTAAGATATATTTAATGAGAAAGGGGGAATTACTTAGGACTATGTAGTTTCCTAGAGACAGACCTTCCTACCCACCGACTCTGCAAGTGCTTAACTTACAATTAATTTTTTTTTTTTTAGCTGACCAGTAGCCCGTGACCAGTTAGCCCGTCGATTACCTGGCTAATAGAAAATCAAATATTTTTAGATTTCATACGTGAAATTGAAGTTTTTAAGAATACATCCATTATCTTAAATTTATAATTCATTTTATTTTTCATACTAATTTCTAATTTAATTAAACCTGTAATATAAAAACAAATTCATGAAAGGTTTTTCTAGATGTCGACGATGTTTAGTTTTGATAAATTTTATAAGATGTAAAAAAAAAAAAAAAAAAAAAAAAAAAAAAAAAAAAAGTGAAAAGTGTAGAGGAATTTACGATTAAAAATGAAAACGATCAAGAATTGTGATTGGTCAAATTGTAAAGAAAAAAATTCAATAATTTTTTATAAATTTAAAAATTCAGAAAGTAAAACATAGAGATGCCTATAATATAATATACTTGAAAAAAACATAAATATATTTAAAAAAGAACACAATTGCATAAATTTCAAAAATTTAATATATGAAACAATGAACTTTAATTTAATTAAATTTTAACAATTAACTTTAAATTAAAATGAATTTTTAAATCAAGCCACCAGATGACGCTTGATTCCATGCACGTAGAAGAAGCGTGTGAAAAATTTGTTTTTGTTTAATTAAATAAAGTTTATTTGTATTTTTTGGACTAATCACAAATTTAAAGATTAATGATTTCAGAGAATCAAAATTAGAACTCTAAGTGCCATAATTTTTAAATTACACTGGAATACCGTTCATATAAACATTCATTTTTTTACATAATTCTGATATCATATAAGCATTAGCATTTACGGGTTTAATTCACGAAATTATGTTATTAGAAAACGCATATAATCACTTGTAGCGACACCTATTGATGGAAAATGGAATACAAATTAAACGACTTCTACTTTCACTGTTAAAAAAGGAATTTCCCCCGCTAGAATGAAAACAGAACGTAGTTGGTATTACGTAGTTGACTTTAGAAGAAATGGAATAAAGATGTAAATGTGAAAATTGATTATCGTCTTTTATTTTGCCGTCTGGATTTTAATAACACTACGCAACCTTTACAATACCGCCACATACTTGGTGACCCGTGAATTGTTTGCAAACTGTGATTTATTTACAAAATGACTGAAACAAATGGATCGGCGAAAAAAGATGAAGTAGCGCGGGTAAGTGTCAAAATACCTCCTTTTTGGGCAGAAAAACCAGAAATATGGATGTAGCGACACCTATTGATGGAAAATGGAATACACATTGAACGACTTCTACTTTCACTGTTAAAAAGGGAATTTCCCCGCTAGAATAAAAACAGAACGTAGCTGGTATTACGTAGTTGGCTTTAGAAGAAATGGAATAAAGATGTAAATGTGAAAATTGATTATCGTCTTTTATTTTGCCGTCTGGACTGCGCAACCTTTACAATACCGCCACATACTTGGTGGCCCGGACTTGATTTGAACACGCAACCTTCTGATTAATTCTTCTACCATTTTTAAAGTAACGTAACTTTTTTTACTGGTAGGGGAGTGATGTAGCGACACCTATTGATGGAAAATGGAATACAAATTAAACGACTTCTACTTTCACTGTTAAAAAAGGGAATTTCCCCGCTAGAATGAAAACAGAACGTAGTTGGTAATTACGTAGTTGGCTTTAGAAGAAATGGAATAAAGATGTAAATGTGAAAATTGATTATCGTCTTTTATTTTGCCGTCTGGATTTTAATAACACTACGCAACCTTTAAATACACACACTCTTGAAAAAAAAAAAAATAATAATAATAAAGGATTTTTGCAATAAACATATTGCAATTGATTCTTACTAAAATTGCTTCTAAAAATGTTTTCTAAGCGCAAATATTTTAGAAATTTTATAAACACATTATCAAGACTAATCCAACTATTTTTAAATTAGTAATCATGTTGTCTTCATTACAAAAACGGTTCACATGACTTTTTAAACATCTGCATAAAAGTTTAAATAGCTAAAAAAAAAAAAAAGCGATATAAAATGTTACTATACGATATAAATCTTGTTTAAAAGCACAGTTTTCTGATGACTTAAAAATGTACAGTATTTGTCTCGAAAAATATTTAATTTTGAGTTTCTAAAAACCATTTTACAACGTTATCTCTAAGGCAACGATTGTTGTAACTGGGGGAAAAAATGCATCTTCTTTTTTTTAATTCTGATGTTTTCATTTCCATACATTTTGTTGTTATTCAATTAATTACGCTGAAAGGGATTTTTAAATAACATTACTGAGAAAAATTCAATTACAATTGATCAGTTGACCAACTTCAGCAAAACAAGTTTCAGTTTGACGCTTTGACTAAAACATTATACTTTGGTGGCAACCAAACTAATCTAATGTATTATGAACAAGTAATCGGTTCTGTTTATGTGACACGATTTAAGACAAGTTATAGACATTACGTGTCATACTTAGACATATTATAAACAATTTTGAAAAGCATGGTTGATCTTACTGGTACTGGTCCAGCTGGCCCTATTGAACATGGCTTTAGCAACTGGGTATTCGTTCTTCCAGCTGTTATTGTACTTGGTTTGATGGGTAAGTGAAAATTACTTTCTTGATCTACTTTACTTCTTGCCATACATTTCTATAGCAAATTTTGTACCTCTAAATATATGTATTATTTATCTTATATATATATATATTATTCGATGCTAATACTTTTTGGAATTAATGTAAAAATTATTAGCAATCTAGGGGAAAAAAATCGTATAAAGGTTGCATGCATCTAATCTGTTTAAGATATAATTTTTTTGACGGTCAGAATTTGAAATAGAATTCTTATTAGTGAGTATTATAAGTAGCTAAAATAGCATGTTCTTTACTTTAAATAAGTACATTTTAAGTTAACCACAGGCATCTGCCGGTGCCGGCGAAATACATCAACTCGTTGTGTTATGTGACATATTTTTTGTGTTGTTTACATTTATTGTTTTATTAAAATTTTATCAAAATTGTAAAAATGTATTTTGTTAATCTTATTTTTTATTAATATACATTTTTTTTTTTTTTCAAAAAATTCAATATTTGGTAATTTCTCTTTTTAATGAAAAATAGGCTGAAATAAAATTTCGTTTCATTTTTTTTTTAGTGTTGTCTTCGTTTCATTTCTTTCGTATTCAAATCCACACAATTTAATATGATAACAACAATATATATATATCTTTTGTGGGTGTGTTAGGATGACGAAAAAATTTTCTTTTTTTTTTTAATATTTAATAAGTTGTTTTTCTTGCCTTGAAAAGTATAGAATTAACCAATAATGTAAATCTATTGAAAACTTAAAAAAAAATTATTTAAAGGCAAAAGAAGAAATTTTATTCAAATAAATGAGATTAAACTAAGTTTATTACATTTCTTATTTGACTTTTTTTCCCATTTGAAATTTCTAATACTAAAGTTCATATAATTTAAGCAGTTGATATTGTCCCCACCCCTCACATATTCTTCTTAAGGCAAGTAAACTTATCTTTATCATTTAGAAAACAAAACAACGAATATGTTGACAATTTTATTGAAAGATCTTCATTACTGTGCTAGTGTTATTCTACATTTAAAGTTTGGCATTACTAGAGCTTTTACAAGTGTAACCATCATGCTATTACAAATCGTATGGATGATAACCTAAAAAAAAAAAATCAACCAAAGAAGCAGTTTAAATCAATTTCGAGATAATAACTACTACAAAGTCTATTTATTTTTAAAGAAATTAGTGTACAATATATATTACTGCTGGAATTAAACTCTAGTCTATATAGCTGGGTATACTTCTACTGATCAGCTGAAACTCTATTTGTCATTCGACTACATTGTTTGTATATTTCTTTAACTGCTGTATAATTTTTTGTATCAGAATTTTATCTTTTATTTTATTCTAAATATATTTTTAATGAATTGTGTTGTTATTATAGATATAACAAACAAATTTAAAAAAATCCAAACCTTGGTTGTTAAATAAAATGGCTGGAGAAAAATAATTTTTAGAAATTAATTGAAATATGACTTAAAAATGTTTATAAATTGTGTTATTTAAAAATTATTAAATTCAATATGTTCTACGTGAATTAAAAATTTTCTTAATCTGTTTTTATTAAATACCTTTTCTGTTTGAGAAAGAAACATTCAGTAATTTGCTAATTTAAATCAAGGGTTCTTATTGTTTTGTTCTATAGAATCCTTAAACTAATAAGATGGTCATCTTTTTTTACCTATAAAATGTAAATCAAAGCTTTCTTCTGTAAGTAATATTCTCAAATATATGAAACTATTAAAAAATTAGTTGTATTAAAAGAAATTGCAAAACATGATAGTTTTTTCTCTGCACATCAAATAATGTTTATAAAATAAGAAAATTCAATGTTTTTTTCTTCAATTGTCATTATGAATATTGTTTGATATATTTGAAATAAGTGCAGTTAACGAAGATTTGAAATAGTTTTGATTTTTTTTTCTTTCTTTGTTATAAATTTAATTTGTATGAAGATAATTTTTTTTAAAGTAAATGTTTTCCTAATTCCTTCATTTTGCTGTAACTTTACTTTATTTTGGTTACTATCTGCAAATTATTAAATGTAATGAAGCTTCATTAAGTTTCATTCTATTAAAAAAAACTTAACTGAAGTAAAATTATAAATCATAATGTAAATTTTTTTTTTTAGGTTTCTTCGGCTATAAATTATATCAAAGCTTGAAAGAGAGGAATATGAGAAGAGAAGAAAAAAAAAAAAGCAAAACATCAAAGAAAAGATGCTAAGAAAAAATAGTCTTCAAAAAGTGCAGCAAAGTTTAGTCTTGCAATTGGTAATGACAAATGAAGGATCTGTCAGTTCCAGCTGTCCGTTTGACATGCACAATGTTTCCTGTCTATCATTTTATTTATAATTTATTGCATTTATAGCTATTACTTAATAGAGAGACATTCCTTTTATAAACATTCCAAGAATTTACACTAAAGATGTATTTATCATTATGAACAAAACTTCCATTTACATTCTATCTTACCTTGGTACTAAACAAATTGGAACAAATTTTATCCAATAGAACTTTTAAAAGAACATTTTATCATTATTTAAGATTGTTGAAATGTAATTTTGAGTTCTTGTTTTTTTTTTTTTTTTTTTTTTTTTATGTTTCTTTATAGCAAAGTTGAAAATTTTCCCAGTGAAATATTTTATATATTAATTCATCATATTTATGTTCTAAATATAAAATCCATAATTTTGTGTTATTTAATATTTTTAATACAATTTGACATTTTTAAATATTGAAAATATTTATCTGCTCAACAAATCTTTTATATTGTATATCATTTAATTGAACCATGTACCTTGATTGAATGTATATCATTTTTATTGTATCTTTTAATTGAACAAAATATATTATTACCTACTTACCTACAAATATTCCCTTGTGGAAAAAAAAATATCAAATAATGATTATATTTTTATTTTGTAATGAGCATATAATTGGTTCTGAACACTTTTGCACAATTTTATTTACTCATTAGTTTAATATTTTAAAATATTGAGCATTTTTTTGAGGGGGAAGGAGGAGTAATAATTTTTTAGTTAAAGTAAAATTAATGTAGAAATAGATTTAATGTAATTTATTATATGAAAATTTTTATAAAAGGAGAAAAAGCAGTCATGTTTTTGTAACTGATATATCTGCCAATGATAATCCATAACAAATAGTGTTTTATGATATACAATTAAAAATTTGAAGCTGGGATTATTATGGTATGTTACTTGTACTATAAATATTTTATTTAAATAAATATTGCTCAGTTATCAAATACTCTTTTAACAAACCACCATGAGATCAACTTATATTTTAAATTCATTAAATGTTTTATAAAAACTAAATTTGTAAAATGCATTAATTTTGTTTCTTAATTATTTTTATATCTGTACATAAAATCAAAACAGCTTAATATTTTTATTTTATTGATTAGGAGTTTCTAAAAATTTCAATACATAAATGGCAGTGGTGTGGACTAACTTTATAAGTATATGTAAAAACAATTATTATGCTCAGTAATACTATTAATAAATTATATGAAAATTGTATCAAACCTTTACAAGAAATGAATGCAGCTCTTTTTTATAACAATCTTCCAAATGATAAAATATGTACAAGCATATTTATATCTAATTTTATAAAATTTGAAACTAAACTTTATATTAATGTTTTATTTTTAATATTTATTTATTTTATGTGATGTATAATCACAAAATACTTTTTTTATGCAGCACCATGACAAAAATGCTACATAATGTTTTATTAAACTCGATTTTAAGTACGGTTTATTATATTTACATCTCTATCATTTTAAAAATATTTTGTCAAAAATTATTATAAACTTTTATTATATGTATTTCTTTTGTTAAATAATTCTTAGTTTAGTTTTGTTAAATAATTGTTAGTAATTTAGTATTATATGATAATTTTGCTTGTAAAGGCAAAATTATATCATAAATTAAAGTATTCATTATATGAAAAAAATTTATAAAAAGTGAATGTCGCTCTTTCTTTTTCGTGAAGATATCTTTCAAAAATTAATAAATGATGAAATGCAGTTAAAATTGATGGAAGATTAAAACATTGTTTATATGTTCAAACTAATGTTCAACAATATTCACATTTTCATGTATAGTTAATATTTCATTTTCATATAGATATTTATTTTCAATACTCTTTCAAATATAATGCATAATTATAAAATATTCTTGATTTTTAAGCTTATATAAATGTATTAATTTCTTTAAATACTTTATTAAACTGTGTTTAATTTTACTGTGTAATGGCTATGTTTTCTTTCTTAATCATTTTTAAAGTAACTTAATTTTTAAGTGCAGTTTAAAATAGCATGTTATTTTAATTTTATATATTAGAAATGAGTTTTATTGAAAAAATTTTAATATCATAAAAATGATTTAGAATTATATTGTTAATTCAATCAAAATTAAACACTTTGTAATGCGAATCACACATTCAGTTCTGTTCTTATATTAATATATTCTACAAATTCTAACATAAAATAAATTTTGTATATATTATATATACATATAAATTAGAAATTGGAGAATATTGATTAAAGTTAATCAACATTAAATCAATTTGTGATTTGTCAATGTTAATTAATGCTTATATTTAAAATTTTAATTACTGAAATTTTTAACCATTGTGTTGATTTTGATTTTAATATCTAATTTTTATCAGATTTTTGAATATATAAATGCACAATTATAAAATACTTATTTTTATATATTTTATACAGACAAAATTAATGTATCATATACTTTTATTTGGGACCATTACAAGAAATTTTGTTTTTTAATTTATTTCAGTGTTAATAATAGTAATTTAAATTTGTTTGTGTTTTGTTTCATATTTATTTGAGCAAGTGCAATAATTCAAGGTGTAAGTATTAATTTTGCTTATAAAAATTAGTTCAGTTGGAATAATTTAATTTTTTTATTATAATTGTTACATCTGTCTTGTATCAAGCAGTTTTAAATTTATGTGAAAAATGCACAACGACTAGAAATATATTAGTATATTACTTAATTTATTCAAGACATAAATAATAATAATTCAGTTTAATTTGATCTAAATTACATATGAACTAATTTAATTACAGATTTTAATTTTAATTTACATTATAGTGAAAAAATCTATCCTTTTTATTTTATTCTAGAATATATTTGTTTACTTTGAAACTTAAAATAAGTCAAATATTTTAGTTTGTGCTAAATGAAAATTCTAAATATTTTTTATTATTATTATAATTTTTAAGATATTTAATATGAATACTGTAATTGAAAAATCAATAAAGTGAATCTGTTAAAAATAAAAGTATTTGGAGTTTCAAATTTTTCTGCAGACTTAAACCTACTTATTTCATGTTTGCTTTTCATATTTTAAATGAAATGCATTCTTCATATCATATTTCTGAGTATAAGTCACTAATTTTTAGGCCTTTTTCTAAAGCTAAACTGCAGGGGGTCGGCATATATGAATCTGCTAATCTCGCGTAAAATATGGATATTTTGGTGTTAGATGGGTATATTAAGTCTATGAAAAACAAGTAATATAAAAAAAAATTTTTAAGCTAATTTCTACTAAGGTCAACAAAGAAAATTTTTATTTTAGTTACTTTTTATTAAATAAATACAATTAATATAAATATGAATATACATATGACGGGATCACAATATTAAGTGGCAGAATAGAAAGCGAATTTCCTTGCAATTTCCCTTTCTATATATGGTGTTAGACTATTATTTTTTTTGTTAGTTTTTCCATTTTGTTCCTTCCTTGACTCAGACTAGAACCCAGAATGAAAAAGAAGCTGAAAAAAGGAGAATTTTTTTTTCCCCATAAACTAAATTTAATTAATGAATTAATTTTTGAAAAAAGTGTATTAAAACACTACAAGTTTAAAAAAAATGTATTTGAACTTGAGTGGATGACTAAAAAGTATTTTATTAACGACTGAAAATTTGAACAAGATGAATAAATACATATAGGGAGAGTGTGAACTAATAGTAGGAATTGAAAAAGATTCCATTTAAAATAGAATTATTCATTTATTTTCAGAAATTGTTTATATATGCTGGTTTGGTGCATCATCTCCAAAACAAAAAAATCTGATTTTTGCATAATTTGCACTCACTAATGATAAAAAAAAAAAAAAAAAAAGCGACTTGTATAAGGTTTCGAAATTTGGATAAATTTTTTTGAAAAAAAAAGTACACTCTGCTTATCCACGAATCATCTTATAATTGGAAATATACTACATTTCATTTTCTACAATTCTTCCTGACCAAAGTTTATTTTATTTTAAGTAGAAGTTAAAATTTCATAAGTCATTTCTGTTTTAAATAATTTACATTCTCGTAAAAGCAAGTTTATAGTTTTGTTGCTAAATCTTTCTTTTAAAAAAATATTCCCTTATAGTCTGTTTTCAATTTAAATTCTTTGCTCATTTAAAAGTATAAAATTTTGTATTTTTATTCCCTGTATATAATAAAAAAGTAAATTGTTTGTGTTACAGATACATTTTTTTTTTTATTAGTGCCATGTTTTGTCCTTTGAACTGATTTGTATAGTATTTTTTTGTTTTAGAAGTATAAATAGTATTTATTTAAACAAGTATGTTCAGTCTCATAAAAAATATTTCTTCTTGTAAAGTTCTGATTTTTATTATATGTTTATTTTTATATCAAATTTATTCTTAAAAATTTTTTTAATTAAATTTTAAATTTGATTTAAATTAAGAATATTTAAAGTATTCTAATTTTAATAACATCATGTTTTAAAAATCATATTTCTGTTTAACTTTGTTTTTTCCTCTTTACAGTTTATAACTGTTGTTTTCTTCTTAAATTTGCTTTATTTGTTGAGATAATTTTAGAACATTGTATTCTCAGTTTTAAATTTACATTATAATCTGCTCAATTTTGAAATTTAACTGCTGATTGGTTTAAAATAAATGCAGAGCAGACTAAAAAAAAAAAAAAAAAAAAAAAGTTCAATCATTTAAAAATTCCTTAAATTTTTTTCACTTCATTATGAATGTATGGTTATTTATTTTTCAAGAAAAAAAGTTTTATTTTAATCTTGTGCATTGTATTAATAATGAATTTTAAAATTGTTAAAAATTATTTTTTATGTTAAAATTACCCAATGATAATTAAAAAAATTTTTTACATAAAAATTAACTGTAATATTTATTGCTAAGTCGCAGGATGTTATAAATATTATGCACAATTTCTAAACATCTTCAAGTAGGGTAATTAATAGTCCTATTTAAAACAAAATAGTAAAAATATTGTTGATTACTAAATAATAAAGATTCCATAATTGATAAAATGAGAAAGGACATAACTTTCCATATAAAATATTTTAAATATGAAGTAACTAACAAACAATCTGAAATTAAATTAACTTGATTATTTATCTCCTGTTGTATATGTAACATTCTTTATAAAGAATTTTATTGTTAAATTCTGAATAAAATATTTATATGTTTTAAAATTTGAATAATTGAATTTCATGCTTAATTTTAAAATAATTAAAATTTAATTGTAGTTATTCTTCTCATCTTTCCCTTTATTGGATGCACAAGTATTGATCCAAGAAAACATTAACAGTTCTGTACTGGATGAAGAAAAATTGATGAAACAAAAAATTATTTTTGTAAAAATACCGGGAATCGAATTTTTAAATCCGAAACCCTTTTTTAACTGACCCTTTTTTTAACTCAATTCCTCGTATCTTTCATAAAATCAATTGTAATATATAGTTTAATATTTTATGGAAAAACTACCGATTTAATAGAGCATAAATTTTTTTCAATGCCGAAACTGCATCAATTTTGAAAGATTGTTTGTGCTGCCATCTAGATTGAAAATTCTGTACAAATTTGGAGTATTGACAATTTTCTTATTTCTGAAAAAAAAAAATTGTCTACTGTCTTAGACAATTGAACAGACTCAGAAAATTCCCAAATTTTTTTTTTTTTTTTTTTTTTAATTTTTATTTTATTTGCTTATTTTTTTAAAACTGTCATAATTTTGACCTTTTAATTTGTTTTTAAAATAAAGCAAATGATATATATATTGTTTAATAAAAAAAAATCTTAACTTTTAAAAATAAAAATTTGTTAAAATTATTGGTATTAACCTCTAAAAAATAGATTAAAACTCAAATCAATTACAAATGTATTAAAATCAGATAATGATAATAATACTATGTGGAAGACAAATTTTTATGATTTTTTTTACAAAAATTGATTCATGTATGTTATTTCTAAAATTTTATTCAAATAATTTTTCCGTATTTTCATTTCTGCATATAGGTAACAGAGTGTTGTATCAAAACCGTGTTATATGAAATGTAGAAAAATGCATATAGATAAATGTGTTCCATTAATTTTTGAACATTAAGTTCATTTTATTTATATAAATCACATCAAATTAGAAATATTATTATATATTTAATAAAAATAAAATTAATTTATTTTATTTATCTAATGATGCAAGATTATAAATAAACTAATAGGTAAAAATTAGACAGGTAGGTACCGTTATAGACCGTTAGGTATTGATAGGTACCTCTATAGACAATTTTCTCTCTGTGAAAGGGTAAACTATTGAACTGATTTTAACTCAAAATAAACTCTTGAACAGATTTTCATTTCTCTAATAAAATGATTGCAAGTTGGGTTGTTGTTGGAATATATTTTTTTAAATCTGTTTCATTCAAACTTTTAAGGTCTTCTTACTAATATTTTATAATTATAGCATTAAAAAATTTTGCATAAAATTTTTTTGAGTGACCAGAAACTTTTATTTCGTTGCCATGTTAGTTTTTATTATTATTATTTTCCTTCAAATGCGAAGGAAAACATTTTTAATACTATTGGACTACATTTCATGTCTAAAAAAAATTACTATTGGTTCCTAAATATATTTTATATTCTTCAAAAAAATTAGTTAAATAATTGAAATTTAAAACAACTTTTGAATTAAATATGTTATTTTTCTTTGCTGCATTGGATCAGTTTTAAGGAAATTTTTGCAAGATAACGATGTGATTTTGTAAGAAAAGAAATGATGTGAAAACACCCTATAAACTTTTTTTTTTTCAATTTATATTATAAAGCTATAATATAATAAACAATATCAGATTAAAATATTATTTCAAGTAAGTTTCTTTTGGTTAATATTAATTACTGAAGACCTATTTACTGATGTTTCTTTTACGAAATTGAATTTCAAGTTAATAAATGAATTTAAATTACTTAAACACATATATTACTTTATCTGACTTCATGTTTTTCACCTTGAGACTTGTGCAATTTTCTGTGGCAATTACATCTAAACGCCTCAATTAAATTATTCTTTATTTTCTCTCTGATAAAAATAATACAATTGCATTAGAAAAAGATTACTAAATAAACTAAACGTTTTGAATTATCTTATTATATCATGAAAGGGTTGGAAAAATATTTAAAAATCATGGGGCCCCATTTCATTTTCCTCATAGTTTTTAGTTAAAGGGCTTCAGGAAAATTTATTTGTGAAATACCATATTAACTCATTATCACTCTCATTATATCACTCATATCGAGAGTCAAAGTAAAAGACGATATAATCGATGATTTGAGTTCTGTTGTTTGAAATTTAAAAATACGCAGTTTTAATTAAAATTTCAAATAGAGAATAACTCTTACTTGATGAACCTAAAAATCTACTTATGTTAAAAAAAAAAAAAAAAAAAAAAAAAAAAAAAAAAAAAAATGAATTTGTGACTTAAGAAATCGAGATATATCCGAGTGTACTATACACTGAAGTGACAAAAGTCATGGGATAGCAATATGCAAATTTTCAGATGGCAGTAGCATCACGTAGAACAGGTATAAATGCGCAGTGCTTTCTGCAATTTTCATTTCTGTTCAAGTTATTCATGTGAAAGGTTTTGACGTGATGATGACCGCACGACGGGAATTAACAGACTTTGAACGCGAAATGTTAGTTGGAGCTAGACACATGGGTCATGCCATTTCGGAAATCGTTAGAATTTAACATTCCCAGATCCACTGTGCCGAGAGTATGAAATTTCAGGCATAACATCCCACCATGGACAGCGCAGTGGTCGACCGCCTGCACTAACGACCGAGACCGGCGACGTCTGCAAAGAGTCGTAAATTCTAACAGACAAGCAACACTGCGTCAAATAACCGCAGAAATCAATGTGGGGCGTACAAGGGACTTGTCTGTTAGAACTGTGCGGGAATAAATTTGGCTTTCTTGGGCTATTCCAGCAAAGACCGACTCGAGTGCCTTTACTGACAGAACGGCATCGCTTGCAGCGACTCGTGGGCACGTGAGCATATCGATTGGTCCCTAGATGAATGGAAAACCGTGGCCTGGTCCGTTGAGTCACGAGTTCAGTTGGTAAAAGCTGATGGTAGGGTTCGAGTGTGGCGCAGACCCCACGAAGCCATGGACCCAAACTGTCAGCAAGGCACTGTTCAAGCTGGTGGTGGCTCCGTAATGGTGTGGGCTGTTTTTCAAGGCATGGACTTGGTCCTCTGGTGCGACTGGACCGAACATTGACTGGAAATGCTTATGTTCAGCTACTTGGAGATCACTTGCAGCCATTCATGGACTTCATGTACCCAAACAACGATGGGATTTTTATGGATGACAATGCCCCATGTCACATACCACAACTGTTCGCGATTGGTTTGAAGAACATTCTGGACAATTCCAACGAATGATCTGGCCACCTAGATCGCCCGACATGAATCCCATCGAGCATTTATGGGATATCATCGAGTCTGTTCGTGCCCAAAATCCTGCACCATCAACGCTTTCACAATTATGGACGTCTATCGAGACAGCATGGCTCAATATTCCTGCAGAAGACTTCCAACGACTTGTTGAGTCCATGTCACGTCGAGTTGCTGCACTTCGCCGGGCGAAAGGAGGGCCGACACGATATTAAGAGGTATCCCATGACTTTTGTCACTTCAGTGTATAATAAGGGCCTTCTATATTTCTGAATAATATGTATATTATTCTGTGTGTGTGTTCCTGCATACTTAAAATTACAAATGTTCATTTTTTCTGAATTTATCATTTTTGTTCCAATAGATTCGTAGCAAAATTTACGAAAAAATGTTAATTACTTACTTTTATAAAAACTTATTAGTAAATCTGATGGTAATGTAAAAATAATTTTTTAAAATTACCATCAGATTTTTACATTAACAGATGGCGCTCGATTAAAAAAAAAAATGACAGAAATAAGGCATAAAGTTTAATTTTCAATTTATTTTCCATACTAAATTGAAAACTAATATTATAAGCTGCAATTTTATAAGTATGAAAAATAAGTTAAAGGTTAAAAGTGAAAAAGAAAAATGACTGGGAATTCTTAAATGAAAATGATTGCTTTATTAAGCCGATTTATATAATTTAAGGCGATTTTAAAATATTAAAACTTTAATCCACGGAGATATTTTTCTTTATAAAATTTATCAGAAGTAAAAATGTTTTATTTTCAGTAACCGGGCCACACTGATATATCTGCTAATCGCAAATAATCAAAAATGTTGAAGAGTTACTGTATTGTTGATTGATTTAAAAGTTCAATTAATACAAATTTTTTATTTTTATTGTTTTGTGATTTACGCATTTTGCGAGTAAATTTATGTGCATTAAAACCTATGCCTTCATCATAAAATAAATAAATAAATATGGTAACTTATATTATTAGGGCCAAAGAAATGTAGGAATGTCATAGGTAAAACTATTTGTCCTTTATTTGAATCTATATAAAGTTTTAATTTTAATTATGTAATTTTTTTTTCTAATGATGAGGTGGTCAGATTTTCTTTTAAATAATGGCCAAAATTACATACTAACATCAACTAATTCAATATGTTTCTTGCAAATCGTACAAACACATCATTGATTGGAAAAATAATATTTCTACAAATATCCAATAATATTAACAAATATTCAATATATTTCACTATTTTTCAATATTTGCTTTATAAATATTTTCATAACGTCCTATGATTTAACTTGATAAAACAATAATGAATTTATTCATTGTTTCACGATCATGAACTATTTTGATCGAGAAACCACATCAAAATCAAATTATTTAAAAACATCGTGGCAGATGTTTACAAAATGCAATGAAAAATTTTCTTTTATTGTTTGTTTATCCACTTCCTTCAAGTGTTCTAAAAACAATGGCGAACCGATTTTGACGTTACCTTCTGTAGCATGGCAGGTGATGTCACTGCCATGGAATTGCTTACAAAGATTGTGCCATCATCATTCTTAACCTTCGCGGCATGTTTTCTGGTACCTTTTAAACGACTTGTGCTCCGTGGGTGAAAAATTCCGTCATCGCCATGTTGTCATAAATGCAGGAGTTTCGTAAATTAACCTTGACAGTGGCCAAAGCGATTCTGAGCGGATGGAATTCTGGTCAAGGAAAGTTGTGTGCTGCGGAAGAATGCGCGATGTTGCTGAGGAGATAGCACTTGCGAATTGTTGTATTTCTGTTGATTAGAATGATGTGGGAGACAGAAATTCATTGTTTGTTGTTAATTTGAAATCACATGGCTTTGGAATTTATTTACATTGACTGGTAAATGAGGAAATAAAGAGACTTGGATGTATGATTTCAGCTTCGAATGTTTTGTGTTTTTGAAGAATCTGAGAAAAACAGGTAACATATATAATTTGAAATTAATTCAAATTTGAAATTAATAATAATTAATTATAATTTGAAATTAATATAATTTGAAATATAATTTGAATATAATAATATAACATGAAATATATATATAATTTGAATATAATTTAAAATTATTAATATAATTTGATATTAATTTATCTTTAAGCTCTTACATAGTTCAAAATGGTTCGTGATTATTGTTTAAATATTAAATGATCTCATTTTTTTATTTTAGTTAAGACAACATTCGATATAGTTATTTAATAATTTTTCTTTATGCTTTTAAATATTAAAAAAAATCAAAATAATGCTTTTTAATTCAAAATTTTACGTTGCACAGAATACGTTATTTGTCGAGATTTATTAAGAAATTATAAATCTCGACAAAATTATAGATCTATAATTATAAATTATAAATTATAGATCTATAATTATCTGCTTTATGTTTTTATGGATACTTTTTGTATAGTATCACCACTAAATGGAAACTGCTGATTTCAGTAGGTACCATGAACATAAGAATTTAGATTTATAAATTTATTCTTTGCTACGTATTTTTAAACATGTCTAACAAAGGAAAAACTATTATAAGGAATATAATATTCTCATATGAAATGATTCCTGGTATAATTATTTAAGAACCAGAGAAAAACAGTTAATATAATTTGAAATTAATCCATCTTTACGCTCTTACATAGTTCAAAATGGTCCGTGACTATTGTTTAAATGTTAATGGTCTTATTTTTTATTGTATTTAAGACAACATTAGATATAGTTATTTAATAATTTTCTTTTTCTTTTAAATATTAAAAAAAAAAAATCAAAATATTGTTTTCTGATACAAAATTTTATAGTTTGCGTAACTTTTAACGTTGCATAGAATACGTTAGTTTCGTAAATTAACCTTGACAGTGGCCAAAGCGATTCTGAGCCAATGTTCTGTGTTTTTCATGAATATGAGAAAAACAGGTAACATAATTTGAAATTTATTTTTTACGCTCTACATAATCCAAAACGATTCGTGACTATTGTTTAAATGTTAATAATCTACTTTGTACTATATTTTAGGACGACTTTCGATGTAGTTATTTAATAATTTTAATTTTTCCTTTTAAATATTAAAAAAAAAAATCAAAATATTGGTTTCTGATTCAAAATTGTATTGTTTATGTAGCTTTTAACGTTGCATAGAATACGTTAGTTTCGTCAATTAACCTTGACAGTGGCCAAAGCGATTGTGAGCGGATGAGAATTCTGGTGAAGGAGCATTGTGCGCTGCGGAAGAAGAATGTTGCGATGTTGCTGAGGAGATAGCGCTTGCAAGTGGTTATTTCTGTTGATTAAAATGGTGTGGGGATTCATCGTTTGATGTTAATTTAAAATCACATGGATTTGGAGTTTATTTATATTGACAATTATCTGCAGAAATAAAGAGATTTGGATGTGTGATTTAGCTTCGAATTTGTTTTTCAAGAGCCTGAGAAAAACAGGTAATATAATTTGAAATTAATCGATCTTGATCTATATTAATTTATATTGATCTACTTTGTATTATATTTAAGACAACGTTCGATATAGTTTATTTAATAAGTTTTTTTCTTTTTTCTTTTAAATATCAAAAAAAAATAATCAAAGTATTGTTTTCTAATTCACAATTTTATAATTTACGTAATTTTTAACGTTGTATGGAATACGTTATTTGTCACGATCTATTTTTAAAAATCGTTGCTTTATCTGCGTTACATTTTCATATGGATATTTTTCGCATAGTATATTGCCACTAAATGGAAATTGCCGATTTCAGTAGGTACCATGAACATAAGCATTTACATTTAGGATATTCTTTGTTATAATGTATTTTTAAATATGTCTAACAAAAGAAAAATTATTATAGAGAGTATAATATTCTCATGGGGCCTGATGGCCGAGTGACTAACGCTCTTGCATTCAGTAGCACAGGTTTCGGGTTCAAGTCCTGGCAGTGCCATGGATGTTTGTAGTGGTTCGGAATCCTAATATAGCTGTTGGGTGTAGGGCTAAAATCCCTATCAAAAACATCTCTCGTCTCGTAATGGGCCCGTAGGCAGACGACCTTGGCCTATAATGGGGCTGTTGCGCCAGTGATGAGGATAACATTCTCATGTGAAATAATTATTTCCAATAGCAGAATTAAAGAAAATATACAAACCCATAATGTTAATATATATATTTCTTACTGCCCTTTTTAATGTATGCATCTGTTTTTTTGATATATTTTGTGATGTATACCACAAAAAGACCTCCAACAGTTAATTAACGGATGGTATTGCCTTCCAAGACGAGTATTTTAGGAGTAACTGCCTTGCGTTTGAAGGTTGTGTGGTAGAAAACTCCGAAAACTTCCATCAGACAGACTACCTCTCCATGCCATACACTTTTCACAATCACCATCAAATCTCCTCGCCTTTGAAAGCTGTGATTGCAATGGACGCTACCTTCGAATTCAAACTTGGATACTCTAGTACGCTAATTGCGTAGGTTCTCTCTGGTGGGGGTGACGTTCGCTCTAACTTACGCACGTGCTCATTTACACTTCCCCAATTACGTTACCGCTAACTCTAACTACGAGATGGTCTTGCTATTAGACTGGGAAATATTTGATTTGAAAAATTACTGATCTCTTAACCTATTCCCCAAAAGAAAATCTTTTCTTATGACTCTTTAATATTATTGGGCAGTATTAAGGGAAAAAAACAGTCACAAGTCTGCGTCATAAAGTGAAAATCTCGACTTTAGTTGATGTTTCTTTAAACATTGTCCTGCTTTTTTAAAAGATTGAAATCATTCATAACTTAATGTTTTTATTAAGTTGTGCTCTAATTTTAAAATTTGTGAAGTATTTAAGTAATTGACTTTTTATAAGTTTCACAATTAAAAAAAAAAATGCACTTTTATGGCAGTTAATTGTATAAAGAGATTTGGTGCTAAATAACATTTTATTTCTGATGAAAATATAAAAGTAATGTAACTAACTTAAGAATTCTAAAGCTACAAATCAAATTCAATGGTTTTATAATGTATAATCTTAGTTGAAGTATAGAGAAACCCCTGGTGCAGGAATGCTTACACGTCCAAGAGACCCAGTCGCAGGCGACTGGTCCATGGCTAAGGGTAATATGGAGATTCATTTTAGCGAGGAACCACGAGGGTTGAAGATTGATTAATTCTCAAGACATAGCTGTATGTTCCTATTAGACCGGAACATACGGCAAAAGTGGATTTCGAACCACTACAAACATCCATGGCATCGCTGGGACTCGAAATCGCTCTAGACACTCGGCCATTCAGGTCCATAGATAATAGTGAATATAATAATATATTAATATATAGAATAGAATAAAAGTAATAGGATCTGCTCAAGGACACTCACACTCTCCCAATTTATTAAGACTTTTTATTCTTGTATTTTTCAATGATTTCTTAATTATTTATGCTAACAAAGCAATGCAAAAAAGCATTCTCGTTCGATTTTCTTTGACTCAAAGGAAGGGTTTACCTGCCGATTCCCAATTTGTATAAAGGAACTTTTCGTTCGGTGGGCCTGAATGGCCGAGTGGCTAGCGCTCTGGCGTTCGGTACCACAGGTTTCGGGTTCGAGTCCCGGCGGCGGTGCCATGAATGTTTGTAGTGGTTCGGAATCTTCTAGGGCACACTAAAATTGAAACAATTCGTTTTTCTTTTTCATTTAGACTCCAAATTGCACAATCAAAATTTTTTTATTTAAACACCTAGCTTATTTATCTCTTATATAATTTCTCCTACCTTTTTTATTTCCCTTGTCCATAATTTTTGCAGCAACTGCTTCTACCGTCTATTTATTTTTAGCTATTAAGATTTTCTAAATTCTATTATAATTGATTTGATGAATATTCCTCCAGCTCTCTGATTTGTATAATCTCATATGTAGTGTTTATTGTATTATATTGTTTTTAATTTTTTTTTTTCTCTTTCTGTAATATCTTACCTAACGTTTTTATATTTTCGCATTTCATATTTCATCCTTATTCTTCAAAAATTATTATTATTATTTTTTTTTTTTTAATTTTTGATATTTAGTTCTGTTCTTGTATGAATTTTCCCCATTGTTCAGCTTCTGTACCTCAAAAAGGGAATTATGCAAAACTTTTCCGCCTCCATCGTGCATCCATTCATTTCACCCACATCATTCCCAAACTGTATAGGGGCAGCAACTCAGCTCTAGGCACAGTGATGTGGTGTGGTGTAGTAGTAGTAGTAGTGGTTCGGAATCCACTTTAAACCGTAGTCCCGGTCTAATAGGACCGTAAAGCATTGTTAATCAGCGTCCGTGGTTTATCTTCAAGTTACACGCGTTCCCTGGCTAATGCAAAGTGAGTAACGTCTGTGCAGTGCTTGCCTTAAGGCATCCAAGACAGTTGACTAAGTGTTTGCCAGCTGCATTAGAAAAAAAAAAAATTTCGTTCTGCTTCCTTCGTCAGATTTCGGATCAAGCTTCCTCAAATCAGAAATTCAATGCGCTATCCACATTGCCACAGCCCTGCATTTGCCATAATAACAGAACATCCCAACGCCCTATTGCGCCATCATCTTTTATCGAGCCTGACGGAAGGATATTCTAATCTATAGAATTTTCGTGTCCATCCTCAGCATGAGGCACTTTGTGTTCAAGCTTCAGATTTCGAATCGAATTTCATCATTTCGGAAATCAATGCGCTATCCGGACTGCTCTAGAAATACAGTCTGGAGTAAAACAAAGGAATAATTATCATAATAAATCAAATAAATGACAGAAAAAAAAAATTTCAGCAATCTTAAAGACTTACTAATAATGTAGATCAGCATGATGATTCACTATCTATCGATGGTATGTTTACTTTTAATCTTTTAATTCCGGATTGCATCGATTTAAACTTAAGTAATAAGTAGTAAAACAAAGAGTTTGAAGTTAAATGAAGTGTTTTATATTACATAGATAAAAAATGTTATCTTTTTCTTTTTTTCTGTCTGAGTATGTGATCAAGTGACGTAAGTTAAATGTGAAGCTAACAAATAAAAATGCAGTTTGTAGAACGGGGATTACTTTAAAAACCAGAATTAAAAGCATAGAAAAACTGCGTGAAACTATTCAAAAATCTGGACTTGACTTTGAGATTTATGTTCTACCCTATTGGTTGCTTTATATCGAATCATCCAATCGTGGCTTGGAAAGAAAGAAGAATAACTTACAAACTCAATGCAAGTTTGTGCAAACAATGTAGAAATAAACTATAATTCAAAGAAAGAAGCAAACAAAGTATTTTGCAAAGCTTTTTGCAATTGTCCACTAATAAAGAACTTCAAAATAAAATTTCTAGATAAACATCCAAACAAAGGGGACAACAATAGCTACGTAACTGCTATTGATAAGAAAATAAAGAACAGAACCAAGGAAATTCTGGTCCAACCAAGTCTGGCGTTCGGTGCCGCAGGGCCGTTGCCATGGATGTTTGTAGGAGTTCGTAATCCCCTTTAAACCGTAGGTCTCTGTCTAATATGACTGTCGAGAGTAAGGTGACAACCCTACCCCGTAAAAAGAAAATATCTCCTGTCTTGAAATCTGCCAGTATGCAGGCGGTTTTACCCACCATGGGGATAAAAACTGCCTTCATTGTGCCAATGAAGAAGATATAGTGACTAATATTGCTTCCTAAAGTAAAGAACAACTTAGAAACATTTGTTTGTTTAATCAATATTTGAATTATTTTATTACATTTTACGATATATGGCATTCTGAAAGTGTGTACAATCGAGATATTACAATATTCATTTCAGTCCAATATAAAAACATGCTTTTACACAATAAATTGAAGTTCTATGGATTTCAGTTATTATTATTATTAATTTAACCGTGCAATCTCTTTTTTAAATCTGAGGAAATTATATAAATTTTATTGCTTTATACAATTTCAAAATGAAAATGCTATATCCCTTTAGTTTCCTATATGCTAGGGAGCTCAAGAAATTTTAATTTTTGAAATAAGTAATATTTTGAAAAATGAAATTGAAAAAGTAGAAAGATATATAATAAATAAGATAAACATTTTAAAACACAAATGAAAAAATACATTAAAAGAATATTCATTATATTTTTATGGAGATTTGCATTAAAATAATATAATTTATAATTAATATAAGTTTACATTATAATTAATCTAATTTTCTTAAAATTCTAATCAATGTTTTGAACAATTCAGGACTAAAAATAACACAGACTGCCAAAGATTAGTTTAATATAACATATCTACATTTCTCGATTTTGGCGTAATATTTCTGGAATTCATAAATAAAAATAGGACAAAAAAGTATAACTTATTTTAGGCTATCATCTACATCGCGATTGATCACCGATTTTCAAGCATATTACGGAAGTATCAGAATCAGATCACATTGCAGATTGCTGCATATCAATAAAAATAAACTTCTAATAGTGATGAATCTTCAGTAACTTTTGCCACTCATGCAACTTCAGTACTTTATACCAATGGTAAAGTTTCAATGTGTGAATCTAAAAGCAAGGAAAAACAGATTTATTTCATTAATAAACATTAAATTTTATGGTTTTTCTACAAATAAATAATTGCGATTAATGAAAATAATTTTTTTTTATTGATCCGCCAACGAGATTGGTTCGCTTCAATGATTATGATTAAATCTACAGAAACTTATCTGAACAAAAAATTATTCAAGATATCTTGATGGAATATTAATTTTGTGGAATTTGGCAATTTAGTTGTGTTGTCACATACTGGGGTGAAGTCAATTTTCCTCATATTTATATTTTTGAATTGGAGATGTAGTATATATATATATAGGAGACGCATTTCTCGCCACGTGTTTCAGAATTTCCGCGATGTTAATTCTTTTTTCCTCGTTGATTGTTTTTCATGCTTGTAACCCTTGTCAACAATAGAGCATCCAATTGATTGCCGCTCATTTTTTTACCTCACATCACATTACATTTTGATGGCTTGGATGTTTACTGTCTTGGGAAAAAAAGTCGGAATCAGATCAGAATGCTATGTGGCTTTGATCAATAAAGGTATGAAATAAAAAATATTTCCTTTTTATATTTGTTGTTAATAGATTGTTTGTTTGGGTGTTATTATATATTAATGCTTTTGATTTTTGCTTAAAAATAAATTTTTATTTATTTGCATTAGATGAATATTTATGGCATTTGCATTGCCCGACGATTTATTATTAAATGTGTCATATAATAATATAAAATTATTGATAAAACTACATAGAAAGTATTCTTAAATATTATGCAAAAGGCAGTTAAATATATCCCGTAAATATTTAGGAATTTCTCACTTTAATGTTTTTGTTTATTAATGTTTTTAATTGTTTGTTTACTAATGTTTTTAATTGTTTGTTTACTAATGTTTTTAATTGTTTGCTTATTAATGTTTATTAGTGTATTATTATTGTTTTTGTTTTTTTGATTAAAATTTTTTATTTATTTGCATAAAATGAATTATCTGTTATTATCTGTCTATTTATTATTATATATGTCATAAAATATTAATTTATTACATTGATAAAAGTACATATATATTCTAAAACATTATGCAAAAGGTCATTAAATGCATACAATAAGCATGTACATATACTGCTAGTATTACAATCGAGTTACACTCGATTGCATTTAGCGTTTAAAAATTTGTTTTTAAAAGAATTCTGTTTATATTGTACTCTATTTAATAAAGAAGGAAATGTTTACTTCATATATCACTGAGAATTGAAAGTCGGACTATCATTAGGTTTTATGTCATCAGTATATTCTTAAATCTGTGTTATTATTAAATATAAAATATTTATTTAAAGTGCTATAAAATATTTATTTAAAGTGCTATAAAATATTTATTAATTTAATTTAAATGTTATAAAATATTTATTAATTTAATTTAAATACTATGAAATATATATTTAAATTTTTATTTAAAAAATTTTTATTTATTATTAAAATTTAATCATTATTAACTGACAGTGTAAATAAATAGGATGAAACGCTGTTCCGGGTTAGATCAACATTTCATCCTGTTTATTTATACTGTCAAGTTCATATTATATATTTATTTAGGATTATCTTATCTGATATTCGCTATCTTATTATAACATAAACAGTAATGCAGGAAATCGTAGCGACAGGCATAAGAAAATAAACAAATACTACGAAATTATCATATGCATTTATATTTAAAACTGATTAACTTACAGCTAAAAATAAATCGTTTTTATTTACTCTTAAGTAATCAAAATGGATAAATTATTAGTGTAAAATTTCACTGTGTTATATTATTGTTAATAAAGCTATGAAATTTTAATTGTGATTCCATTAAAAATAACAGTGATTCTTAGATTGTTAATTATATTTAGACGAATAAATAATTAAATTATTAATATTTTCACGGACATTGACCTATACGTGGATTTTGACTTTGACTTTTGAGATTTATGCTTTGTTTATTTAGTTATTCTTTTAAATTAAAATAACCCTTTAACCCATAAAATATATATTGTTTTCGGAAGCGGAGTTTTCGTGACCTTGAACGCTTTCGATTTTGGGATATTCACTGAAATCTGTAATTTTTAAAGATTTCTTTCACGAGCTTTTTGTATATAGTGTTTATTTATATTTTTATTCTTTGAAAAAGTATCTACGAATCAGTTTCGCACAAAAAAGAGAATTGAAGTTTTTAAACAAGGCATTAATTAGATATTAAATTGAAAAGGACAGTTGTTATAATAATACACAAGTTTTTAAATTACGCAAACATCTAGTTAAAATAAAACTTAAACAAAATAATTGAGTAATTATTAAAAAATTTTATAGGTAACCTGTATATCGGCCCACCCGATTACATTTTTTTTTTTTTTACTTTTGCAATGGGTTGATCAGTTTGACTGAAACTGAAATAAAACTTGATTTCGATCAGCGAATGAAATTAGAAAATAATTATTTAATTTAATTTAGAAACAAAAACCAAAAGGACTAAAACATAATAATTATTTCTTACATCAGTATGAAGTTTTATTCTGAGTAAAAGCATTGTTTTGGAAATATTTTAACTTATGACTGTACAAGTTATTATCTAATTGGAGTCCAAAAATTCACGGCAAAACTTTGTAAACGAAATTAATAAAAAAATTAAAAGTTTATCATAGACGAACAAAATAATAATCGTAATTTTTCATTAATACATAATTTAATTAATTATTGAAATTATTATAAATTATGTGTATTTGTTGTATTTCATTTTTTTTTTTTCTCCGAATTTGCTATCAATTGGTAATAAATATTACGTAATCGGGATAAAAATTAGGGTTTTTTTTTTACGTTTTAAAAATTTGTATCTTAAATTGTTAAACAAGATATTTTATATTGAGTCTTAAATATGGGGTCTTGATGGCTAAGTGGCTAGCTCTCTGACGCTCGGTACCACAGGTTTCGGGTTCGAGTTCCGCCGGTGCCATGGATGTTTGTAGTGGTTCAGAATCCACTTTAAACCATAGGTCCCGATCTAATATGATCGTAGAGTGGTTCCGAATCCACTTTAAACCATAGGTCCCGGTCTAATATGATCGTAGAGTGTTGTATTACTCGCGTCCGTAGCATATCTTCAAGCTACACGTGCCACTCTGGGTTGTGCTAAATGAGGAACAGCGGTGCAACCCTTGCTTATGTCATAAAGATTAACCGTTCTCTGTATTGCCAACTTCATTAGAACAACAACATATTCTTAACTATTAAAAAAAGTATCAATTGGGTTAAAAAATTTCAAACTGACTCAGATTAATTAAATCAAATCTTTTCTGAATTTACAAAACTAATTGTTCTTAAATGCTGTTTTAAATAAAGATTTGATTTAATAATTTAACTTGACTTAAAATACAACTTGATAGCTAAATATTTATAATATATATTATAAGCTATAATATTTTATATATTTTTTTCTATTTATCAAAGCTATAATATTGTTTTCTTCATTTTAAAACAACCTTCACTAAGAAATAAAAAAAAACTTACAATTATCATAAACTTAACATTAAAACTTTAAAAAACAACACACGATTAAAATCAATACATTATTATCATCATTATTTTTTTTGAAATTCCTTTGTTATAAATTTTGACGTAAAAACTTATTGTTCAAAGATGTTATTACGATAAAAAAAATTTTCTCTGAAATCTTTTCTTATAAGTACCGTTAATGTGAAGTAATTTATAAATTTTTATTGATTTAGTTATTATTAAAATAACAATAAAAATCGATTTAATTTTTATTTCCAGCAAAAATGCAAATAATACACCTCTATAACACTAAGTTTTTTTTTATTAAATTATTTTATTTTTTTAATAAAAAATGCAAAATATTAAAGATATAGTAAGATAGGCTTATTAGATATATCGCGTAATATATTTATTGCAAGACATTGTTATCGGAAACTGATCTTTCCTTATTGGTCAAAAAAGGCCTCGTGATCTGAAGAGGCTTTGTTTTGAAATGTGTATGGATCAGATTTAAGTTAATGTCTCAAATTAGTAAACTTTTCCGCGTATTCTCTAAAATATGTTGTGTATTTAAATGAAAAGGTAAATAAACAAATGAAAATCCAAATTTATTTAAAAAAAAAAATCTTTTAAATCTGTGAATTTAACGATAAACTGTTAGTAAGAATATTTTTGTTTACAATTCACTTTGGAAAAAAAAAAAGATATTCTTTTATTCTTACTAACTTATTCCTATTCTTGGTTTTCATTTAACTCGCACAAAAATTTGTTAGATGATATTCATCAAGCTTATTTAGTTACAAACGAATGAATTATTTTCCGAGGTATTTTTTTTTTCTCCAAGGTCATTATGTCATGCATTGGAACAGATATGTCAAAGGCGATTTAAGCATACCTGCACATTACCAAAACGGAATATGTGTAATTCGCATTAGAGTAGATATATTCAATACGTCCAGTCCAGTTCAGTTATCGAGTTAAGGTATTATAAGTTTTTTTTTTTTTTTTTTTTTTTTTTGTACATTTATGACTAAAAGGAGTATAATAATTTTGAACTTTTGCATGTTTAAATTTAGTTCACCTTATAATCATTTTTGTTATAAAAATAAATGATAGAAATTGATATTTTTCGTACTTCATCTATAGAGGGTGACCTCGTTTCTTTAATTTGACTGACTTGACTAGGTGTTTTGAGATTTACACTGGCATAAATCGTTTCTTTAATTATTAATTTGAAGTATTTATGATATTAAAAAAGTGTTCTAAAATAATTAAATGTAACAATATATCCAGTCCAGTTCGGTTATCTGTAATATAATTTTTTTTTTTGGTAAATTTCTTTGTATAGTTAATGTATCGTAAAATTTTTTCCAATTTTATACTAACACGGAAGTGACACGGAAAGAAGAGTATTAATTTTTTTTTTGCATGTTTAAATTTAAGTCATAATTTTTTTTTTTTACCCAATAATCATATAAATGATTATTGTTCTAAAGTGTCATGATATAAATTCAATATTTTCAGTACTTCATCTCTTTTAACTTGACTTGACTACGCGTTTTGAGATGTGTGCTGATGTAAGAAGTTTCTTTAATTATTAATTTGAAGTATTTGTGATATTAAAAAGTGCTCTAAAATAATTAAATGTAACAATATGTCTAGTCCTAGTTCAATTAACGATAATATAATTTTTTTTTTTTTTTGTTAAATTTTTTGTATAGTTAATGTATCTTTTTTTTTTTTTTTTTTTTTTAATAGCTAACACGAAAGAAGAGTATAATTTTGAACCTTTGCATGTTTAAATTTAATTCATACTTTTTTTTTTCAACCAATAATCATTTATGTTCTAAAGTGTCATAATATAAATTCAATATTTTCAGTATTCATCTTATCTTTTCAACTTGACTTGACTAGGCGTTTTGAGATGTATGCTCGCGTTAAGCAAGTTTCTTTAATTATGAATTTGAAGTATTTGTGATATTAAATAAGTGCTCTAAAATAACTAAATATAACAATATGTCTAGTCTAGTCTATTCAATTAACGATAATATAAGTTTTTATAGTTAAAGTTTTTGTAAATTTTGTTAACTTTGTAATTCGTTTTAAAAAGTTTTAAAAGTCAATAATAATTATATTTTTAAATCTAAATTCATGCTTTTCTTATCAATTTGTCAATTATAAAATTCAATATTTTCTAAAACTTCATCTGATTTGTTTCTTTTAACTTGGCTTGATTAAATGTTTTGAGATTTATATTCGCTTAAGTCCGTTTCTTTAATTATTTGTATTTGAAGCATTTGTGATATTAAATAATTTTGTATATTAAAATATAATTTTATAAAGCTGTAAAAAATTTTGTAACAAATTATTTATTTTAATTCCTCAAAAGATCCTTATCTATAAGTTTTTTATAATATTGTTAAAGAATATTTTTTTTTTGTTCTAATTTTTTTTTCTTTAACTACAGCACGAAAAGGCCTGTAATAATGATTTAAATTTTTTTATTTTTTTAATTAATAATAAAAATAGTTAGAATAAAAAGTAAACAAAAATTTAATGTAGCTATAATATTTAATGCATCATTACAAATTTAATGATTTTTTATTGTTTGGTTCATCTAAAATTTTATTCATAAATAGGTTTTTGATAATTTTAATGTTCTTTAGAAACAATCAATTTATAGAAATTCAATATTTATAGTAACATTATCTTAGAGGATGATTTCGTAGAGCTCTTTTTAACTTGACAAAAGTTGGGATAGGTATTTTGAGATTTTAACATCGCACAAGTCCGTTTCTTTATTTTTGTGATATTAAATAAGGTTTTGACGTAAAATAATTAAATATTATTTTGAACGCGGAATATTAAAACATAATTTTATTGAAATCGTTTTCAAATTCCCAGATTGTGTTGATAAATATTGACAGCGCAGTGGTCGACCGCCTGCAAACGATATCTGTTTTAAATTTAAAAAAAAAAAAAAAATCAAAAAGATCCTTATTATTTTCTTTACCAGAAAATCTTTTTCTTTTCCTGTCAAAGACCGACTGAAACTATGAATATTGTTCTTGCAAAACGAATTATTTTTCTTTTGTTCTGATATTTCAGATTTTTTTCTTTAGTTCTACACAGACTGTAACATGGACCCAAACTTTCAGGAAAAATTATTCCAACATAAATATATATTTTATTTTTATGTATAATAATGGCAACATAGTAGAAATGCTTAGAATAAAAAAAAGTAAACAAAAAATTTAATGCAGCATTTATGTAATATTTAATGCATTTCATGGAAATTTAATGAATATTTTATTGTTTGGAACATTCTGGAAATTTTGAATGATCTGGCCACCTAGATCGTCCAACATAAAACATGTTTATTCACAAATATGTTTGATCCAAAACGTTCTCTATCGAGACAGCATTTTAATGTAAATTTAGAAACGATCAGTCCATTTATTTTGTTGAATGCAATTTTTCGGGCGAAATGGAACATGTTATTAAGAGGTATCCCATGAACTTTTGTCACTTCAGTGTATATATATATCCTGCTTGAAAGTTAACGAATTATTAACAAAATATATGCTCTTCTAGTCTACTATAAAATAAAAAAGAAGTTTGGATTGAATAAGTTTATCTTTCTAATATTAAATATTTTCTTTATTAAATTAAAGATGAATCATGCTTCCCGCAATAAGCTTTCATTAAACTTTCAAAATCTTCCAAAAAAAAAAAATTATCAATTATTATTTTAAAGTGAAAAAGAATAGTATGGTAACGACAGTCTGCGAATCTATGTGATATAGGAAAATATTTTTATTTATGATCAGACCTGTTTAAAAAAAAAAGTTTGAAATTTTTGTTTATTTCGTTACTACATTGATTAATTGCGAATATTATAAATAGATTTTTTTTTTTTTTAAATTTCTAAAACTCTCAGCAAGTATTTTTTTTAATAGAATATTTATTTGTATATTGTCAAGTCCAAATAAAACCGTATTAGAATGTCTAATTGACTTTTAATTAAGAAAAAAAATGGAGCTCGCCTTAACTGGGATGATGGTAATATTTCGATAATACTTTCTCTATTATTTACATTTTTTTTTTCAATTCAAATCAAATATTCCAACTTTATTTATTTTTTTAAGACTGGCTAATTGTCTGCATTGCCAAAAGTATTTAAGTCATAAGTCACTAACAATAGTAAACAGGTAGAGATTTGAAAGATTTTCTGGTGATTACATATAATTGCTTAAAATTTGCAATTAATAATATTGTCAACTTCAACAGCCTATTATTTGACATTGGCTTAATATTTTACCTTTCTTTTTTTTTTTTTTTTTTTTTTGGAAAGATAAACATCTCACCTGTTTAAAAAAATCATTCTAAGCTCTAAAAAATATATTAAAAACTTTTTGAAAAAATTTATTTTGGCGAAAATGAAACAATTAAAAATGTGCAGTATTATGAAGTATGAGTTTTAAGTGGAACTATCGCATCGCAGACCACTCGAAACATTAATAGTGTATTTGGCACTAGTGTTACTACGGAGCAGATAGTATCAAACTGATTAAATTTCATACAGGTAATTCTGATCTTACAAATGAGCCTGCGAGTTCACCCAGAATCAAAGATCAATAATTGCGAACTAAAGGCTGCATTTTGAGTCTGACCCATCTTAGAGTGCCTATGAATTATCCTTTAAATTTGGTGATAGCAAACAAGCAACATTAACTCACTTAGCTCAAATCGGTAGAGTGAAAAAGTTGGATAAGTAGGTTCCACATGAACTGAATAAAAAATAGAAACAAAAGCATTTGTAAGCTTACTTGATATTGCTTTCTCGTCTCGAATTTGATCCTTTTTTAAGTCGAAGTGTCACTTGTGATGAGAAATGGATCCAATACGATAATAAAAAACGTTCAGCATAGTGGCTGGACAAGGATGAATCTCCAAAACGTAATATTCAGCAAAAGAAGCTGATGGTGAGTGTTTGGTAGTTTAGAGCAAGTGTCATCCATTATGATTTCATGAAAGCTGGATTATCGATCACAGCAGAAATATATTGCAACCAAATGATCTAAATGATGCAAAACCTTAAAGATAAACAGCCTAGATTGGTCAACAGATCAACTTGTATCTTATTGCATAATAACTCTAGACTACGCACTGCACAAATGACTGTGGCAAAACTTCAGGAATTGGAACTTCTTTATACTCACAGAACTAGCCTCCACTGACTACCACTTCTTCCGCAATTTGGACAACTTTTTAATAGAAAAACATTTTAATTCTATTGCTGTCAAACTGGCCTCCCGTGAATTCAATGACTCTCGTCTGCCAGGATTTTATACCACCGGTCAGAACAACCTGCATTCTAAATGTCAAAAGTTAATCGACGGGTGAATACTTTGATAAACTAATTCCTTATATTTGTAAATTATCAACAAACTTTGCCTTTTTTTCTACAAATTTCATCCTTGATGATCCGATAATAATTGCAAATAAAGTTTGATCATAGGCTTTAAATAATGTGTTGTTACATTTATATGGAAATGATTACATTATTTAAGTGCAGTATTAAAAGCTTTATCAAAAACTTGTAATGTATTGTCTACTAATGTGTTATCTCTTCCCAAAAACTAAATAAAATTAAAACCATCTTAACATATGAACATTGGGCAAGGTTTTCAATTTGCAAACGTCAATTTAAATAATTTATTTACACAATATTTTATTGCATATATTTTATTGATGGCAATAAATACAAATATTTAAATTTGGTTATTATATTCTTCTTCATCATTGGAGTGGCCCGATGCCTGGCCTTTGGCACCACAGGCTTCAGATTTGAATCTTGGCAATGACATAGATCTTTTAGTGGTTCGTAATCCACGTTAAATTGAATTAATTAGTCTAAAGTGTGCAAAATTTATCGTAGAGCGACAAACCAAATCTTCACATTGGCGTAACATTCCCATAGGCTGTCAACCTACTTGCAGATTTTGAGACGAGAGATTTTTTTTTTTAAAGGGTAGGGTTATTAGACTTACACCCAACGCTCTACAGTCATATTAGACCGACGGCTTAATATCCCTGCCACCACCGGGACTCGAGTCCGAGACCTGTGGCATCACGCGTCAGTCACTCTGCCATCAGGCCCCAGTTATATATATAATATCTAAATCGTTAAATAAAAATATGGAATCTAGAAAGTTGAAAGATGTTTTCACTGTTTTTCATGCTAATGAAATTAATATTTATTTTTAATGTACATTGTGTATTAAAATAATATAAACTTTATTTATAATTTTATGCAATTTTTATCTATGAATATTTATCTAGAACAATACACTATTTTTAAAGTAAATATGTTAAATTGATTTTTACGTTTAAATTTATTAATGTTAATAAGTATGAAAGAATCTGATCAATTTAAAAAAAAAATATTCATTGGCTTATTGTAAAATACATTTTGAGTTGGCATATATTGTTTCTGTAAAATGAAATCCAGAGAAATAAATTGCTTTGACTTTAATAATATAATACAATTGTGCAAATAAATATTCCCTCTAAATTTAAGTTTGGATGTGCTACTTCCCATTGCCTTCTCTGTATGTCTAGTGTGTTATTTAGATGTCCCTGAATATTAATAATTCTGACATAGAAATACTATGGAAAAATCGCTTTATTATCATTTGCAATACTGATTATAAGTTATATAAAAGGTGTAACAAGTATTAAAAGAAGGCGAATAAGTTCGTTTATTTATGTTCAGATGGGGCATATCTAAAATACATGAATTTATAACATCGCAATGAAGATTGTTTGCTTATTTACAACAATGCTGATATACAATTTTGCATTGCCCCTTCGATAATCGACTTCTTTTTCAAAATAATTTTGTAATTCTATTTTAAAATAAAATTTCCCAATAGTAAATAAACATTTTCTGGAGTTGTTTAGTCGTTTAACCCTGAATAAATCTGCCTTGCTTATTACCTATACAATTTACGGGTGTTGTGGGGAGAGGGGTTTTTTCTGTCCTTGATCACTTTCAATTTTGCTTAAATTTCTTTCACGAGTTCTTTTAAACATAATATTTATTTACAAAATAACTGAGAAATTATTAAATAATTTAGTAACATAAATTCATAAGAAAAATTAATATAAAAATTGTTTTCAACAGATCATCTGGTGAAATTCCCTTTGTGGATAATATTCTTATTAATTTTTTAACTGTCGGGACAGTGCAGGCATTTTAGTTTAACATATTACAAAGCTCTTAATTTGTTCTGACACACAATATGATCTTTTATAGTCATAAAACATGTTTTCTTACAGACATTCAACATAAGGTTTTTCCTCAATATCTTTTCAGGGACAATAACTCAAATTATCGTTCAATTGATATTAACTTAATTGGTTTTTGTTAAAGAGCAGTGATTATACAATAACCTTTTTTGCAGTGTGATAATTAAGGTTAATAATTTTTGGTATAATAAAAAGGAGTCATAATCTCGTTTAAGGAAAACTTATGTTGCTTAAAGTGAATGTTTTTTTAAAAGGGTATAATTTTGAGACACGCCTATGCATTTACAGTCATAGCTATTATTGCAAGTAATAATTGCTTTTCGGTGGCACAGATAGCACTAATAAACAAAACTTTATTTATTTGAAATAAAGAAAAAGATTTTCGTTTTCATTTAAACGAAAAAAGATAATTTTAACACATCACTCAATAAGTCTCCGGTCTAGCTAAGAAAAACAATATTTTTTAGAAATTCGACTTTATTCGTCAACATACTCTCCTTCGAGAGTGATACATTCATTCCAATTGTCCTCTAACTTTTCGATGTTTTTTTTTGTAGAACGATTTGTCTTTACTCTCAAAACAGGCCTCAATTTTGGCAATTACTTCTTCATTTGAGCCAAATTTTTTTCCCTGGAGCATCTTTTGATGTCTGCAAAAAGAATACTGGGGGCCAGGTGGGTGGAAGCAATTCGAAGCGTAATTCATTCAATTTAATGATAGTTTTCATCAACTTGTGACACGGGGCATTTTCTTGGTGAAACAGCACTTTTTTTTTCTTATTTTTATATTCAATCTATCCAATGACATGTAATATGCACTATTGATAGTTTTATCTTTCTCAAGTTAATCGATGAACAAAATACCATGCATGTCCATAAATATGGATGCCATAACCCTGCCTGCTGATTTTGAGTTTTTGGTCGCTTTGGACGACTTTCAACGGCTGCTGTCCACTCAGCTGACGATCATTTTGATTCAGGTGTGTAGTAGTGGATCCATGTTTCTTCCATTGTCACATACCGATGCAAGAAATTCTTTTTATCTCTCTTGAACAGTTCCAAACAGCACTCTGAATCATCGACGCATTATTGTTTTCGGTCTTGTATGAGCAAACGCTGACACCCACTTCGGAAGCAACTTAAACATGTTCAAATTTTGGTGTAAAATTATAAACACACTACCTTTTGATATCTTTAAGGTGTCAGCTATCTCATGCAACTTCCGTTTAAGGTCTTTCAAAACTATTTTGTGGACTATTTTATGTTTTCTGGAACAACTGCCGATTTTGGGCGACCAGAGCGTTCAGCATCATTGGTGTTTGTACAATCGCTTTAAATTCAACATACCAATCAATCCTCCAGTTGATTTCACTGGTACAGATTCTCCATAACGCTTATCAACCACTGTTTGGCTTCAACAATATTTTTCCCCATCAAAAAAAAATGTTTAATCAGTACACGAAATTCTTTTTTATCCATTGTTTTGAAAATTGCAAAACTGGGCCACTAAAATCACTATAACCTTTAAACTTATTATCAGAATGTCATGAAATTTTGGCATGTATTGTTTGAAGGATGCCACTTTTTCAGAAATAATATGGGTCTGTCAACACTGTTGACATATGTGTCAGATCGGAGACTTATTGAGTTATGAGTTAGCTTTCTATTATAAAATATTTTTTATTTTTTAAAAAAGACTCAAAAAAAGACCAACGTTAATAAAAAATACAATATCACAATCTAAAATTTTAAATTGTTTCCTTAAACGTAACTACTAATTATCCTTTTACAAATGATAATTTAGTTCAAATAATCGATTCTTTTTTATTTTCTCAATTCGAAGGAAAATACTGTACAAGTAAAAAAGTGATATATTTTAAAAAAAAAATTTTTTAAAAACTTCATATTTTCAAGATTAACAAAATTTAAGTTTTTTTTTTTCTTTTAAAAGATGGATAAGATGCGATAGTGTATGCTATCTAATATTCTCGTTACGTTTTTAAAAGTCAATGATACTTTAAAAGTTTAGCACGCACATTTTTATCTGAAGGTTAATGACTGATAAGAAATGGAGTGGCTTTTACATCGAAACATTTTATTTAAATAATTTTCTGTCATTTTCAGTGTTGTAAACAAAGCGAAATCTATTAAGGAACCAATTTTTAAATAAATACATGTTAAATCAGTATTGGTCTATGGTATATCTTCTATAAGTCATTCAAAACTTTACTGTATAATTGTAAAACGGATAGTTTTTTTTTTTTTTTTTTCGTTTTAAAAGTTCTTTGACCCGATAAGTCACCAAAATCATAAACTGCAACCGTTTCAACCTTAATTAGACCCATCATTGTCAAGGTTAAAAGCTAATTCAATCATCGTTTAAAAACGTACAATTAACAGTGACATAATTCATCCTCTTCCATGCTGCAAATGAAAGAGGAACTTTTGTAGGAACGAAAATTGATGTCAGTTGGACTTAAATCTGAGAATGTTTAATGGTGTTTCAAATTACGCCATTTTTTTTCCAACTTTTAAGTGTGGCATATTTAAATAATGACTCAGACTAGATATTCCTTTGGAATTTTGTCAACACATGGTAAGTTTTATTTTTGCTGTTTTTGAAGTACAGGATGATTATAATTAAAGTCCCACTTTCAAAATGCTGTAAAAAAATAACCACTCATCACAAAGAGTTCAAATACGAACTGAAGATACTTGAAGAAAAGGGAAACGGTATGGCATCAAAAACAATCCCAAAGGGTATTAATAGATGGCGCTGTAAGCGGCATAAAGAAAGTGAATTTGATGCCAGTAATATTTTGAATCGAAATTACAACGTATTTGGCATGAGTTGCATATTAAACCAACTGTAGTGTTCAATGTGGTCGGTTGACGGAATTTTTGACGGAAAAAATTACTTCAAGTCATCCAACAATTGTGACACTGTTAGTGGAAAGCCCATCCACCACGGCACCAAATTGAATGGGAAAAATTCAGGAGCTTTTTTTTTTTTTTTTTTTTTAAACTTTTTATGCCATACCGTTTCCCCCTTCTTCAAGTATCTTCAGTTGTAATTTGAACTCATTATGATGAGTGTTTCTTTTTTTTTTTCAACATTTTGAAAATAGGACTTTAATTATAATCGGCCATACTATATGCCATGAAATTTTTTTTTTTTTATTGTTTATTTATTTGTTTTTTTTTTTTATTTGATGTTTTTGTCTGTTGCCATCGTCTCTAGATAAATGGTACAAAATTATTACAAAAAAAAAAAAAAAGATTGACTGGTGTATTTCCTGCATTATCATTTTTCGAATTGTATTTTTGCTGATACAAGTAAAAGGAAAAAAGCATACGGATGCTGTAATTAATTTGATAAGATGAAAATGTTTTTCCGAAAATAAAATTTAATAAAGAAAAACAGAAGGACTCAAAGGTTAGATTAACTTATCTTAATTTTATTTTTTTTGTTGATATACCGTAGTCAAGGTTTTTTACCTTCTATCATTGTGAAGTATTTTTATAGTGATAAAAGTATTTCGGAATGATTCAAGGCTTCTCTTATGATTTTTGTATTGCGATATTATATTTATGCATTTACATTAAAAATACCTAACATATATGTATTAAATAAAACTAAGATTATTTTAAAATTGATTTTAAGTATAATAATATGTAATGCTACTTCTAACAATTCCATGTAATTCTTCTTTATTGGCACAACAGCCCGATGGTAAGCCAAGACCGTCTGTCTACTGGCAGATTTCGAGACAGGAGATGTTTACTTTTTACGGGGTAGGGTTGTCAGTCCTACAATCATATTAGACCGGGACCTATGGTTTAAAGTGGATTCGAACTACTACAAATATCTATGGCACCGCTCGTACTCGAACCATTAACCTGTAGCACCGATAGCCAGAGCTCTAGTCACTCGGCCATCAGGTCCCATTCCATGTAATTAGTGCATTATAATTTAAATTAGGATAATCTTCATATAAGAAGGAATATACTGGAAACTTTTAAAAACAAGAAATCTTTAAATTTAATATGTTTAATACGTCTATAATTTGAGACCAGAAGAATATTTTAGAATATATTAGTAACCTAATAACATTTCATTTGTGAAATAGTAGACGTGCCTTAGATTTTCATTGTTTTCTTCTTGATTAAAAAAATGTGTTAGGAGTTATTAGATGATGTAACTGTGCTTCCTCCTACGCACTGCAATTTTTATTTTGATGAATATCTGTTGATCAAAGTAATTTTAATAATCATTTGTAATTTTTATGCACATAGCTCGGCTGGCTAGCGATTTGGTTTGGTTTGTCGCTCTACGGTCATGTTTTGCACACTTTTGGATAATTAAACCGGGATCTACAGTTTAACGTGGATACCGAACCACTAACAAACATCCATTCCACCGCCAAGATTCAATCCTGAAGCCTGTAGTATCAATAACCAGTACGCTAGCTAATTGGCAATTAGGGATAGCGAGCGAGGATTACCAATTCCATTCAGATTAGCGACAGTTATAAGTGTGAAGGATTGGGAAGTATATATTGTCTTGTTGAAACAGCATATGAGGTGCAGTCTTTACAGGATGAGTTGTAACGTTCACGAGTTGTGAACTCTAAACCCTGATGTCCCCATGTGTCAGAAATGTACATAATATGATGATCGAACATGATGCCCCTCTAAACCCTGACGCCCGCTTTGAGATTGGTGTGACGCTCGAAAAATATGTGTAGCACGTAGCTATTCCCAGAATAAGTGTTGAAGCATTGGAAGACTCTGCAGCATTTCATGCTCAAGCATGATTTCAAATTCTTGAAAAAAAATTCATTTCAAACTTAAATTTTTTTAAACACTTTTATTGTTATTCTGAATTTAAAAAATAAGATATTAACTTTTTAAAAATTTATTCTTCGAGCAGAGCAAATTAATATTATAAGTCACAAGAAGAATGATTATAAATAGTGTCCTTAAGCTGGGTATTAAATTCAGCTGGACAAATAATGTTTTGTGATAACTTGCCTTATGTAAAAATCAGACTTAGGAATTCCACATGTAGCACATTTCAATAAATCTGTAATCACGAATGCTTGACTTTTAACACCTATTAGTACCCCGTATTCAAACAATGGATCTCATATCCTACTGTCTAATACTTTCAAAAATTTTGTTGCAACTCGAATTGAACCTTCTGTTAAGACTCACAGCTGTTAAAATTGTAGACTCCAAGGTCTTGCAAGGATTAGCTTTAATCTTTCCATAAATATTGCAAAGTTTTCGGATAGATTTTCATTTCAGCTATTGCAAGTCGTCAGAATTGAACCTGAGCTACTAAAAAATAACAATCGTTTATGAGGTAAATATTTCTGACTTCCAAAATTCCTTGATAATGTTTTATCTTTATTTCTTACATTAAAAATATACCGTCTTTTAACTACTGAGGTTAATTATTATAAAACCTTTTTTTCATTTAAAACATTTTGTAATATAATTCAATGGAATTGAATAAAAAATTGAGATTTTGAATTAATTGAACTGAAATTAACTTTCGAACAAAGTTCAATGATACTTTACATAAACTACTGATAAGTAAAAGTACTTTTTTAAAGAGTATCTGGTAAAGATGGCGAAAAACTATTAATTTTCGGTAACGATGTGAACGGGTAATTTTAATTAACGGTAAAGTTTAACCATAAATTTAACACAGCTTAATTTTGTATAGTGTGGAAAAAGTTATGTAACACCGACCACCTTAATTTGAAATTTAAAATAGAATATATTTATTTATTAAGTTATATATTCTATACCGAGAAATGTTAAAAAAAATTTGTTATACTTTCTGTATTCAACAGTTATGCTGAATTTATTTTACTACATCTGCAGTAAATTAAATTTCTAATTCAATATACAGGATTAAAATAATTAAATGAGCACATTTTAATTTTTTTCTCTTCCAAAAACTTTCATCGAAAAGAGATGTTATTTTTATAAATGATTTGTTGTTAGGAATTTTTAATCACAAAATGGTTTAGGACATATAAATTTTTTATACTTAAATATTAATATCTTTCTTTAAATGCACTTCTTAAAACTATGCAATTATAAATTTATATATAAAATATCTATCTATTATTCCATCTATAAAATGTATTCTAGGTTAAAGAATAGTACTCTTTTAGAAAAACTTTGTTTTGTCCTATATTTCTTAATATATTACAGAGATCGTCTTGTATTAGTTTGTTTTAAATAGCATATTTAATTTTGATGAAAAAAAAATTGATGAATTAGAATTAAGAAAGAAATATGTATAATATGTAATATATATATCATAGGTTAAGATGTTATATACGATATCATATCTCTCAATGGTTAGAGCAAACTCATTTGCAAAATATTCAATGAATATGCATCTATAATTTCACTATGCAAAAGCAATTAAAAACAATGAAGTACAATAAATAAATAAATATTGACCATGAAGTGATAGAAAATTCAATATATGGGGAGTTGGAAAAAATGTTTTAAAATTTAAATATGTTAAATTTATATGGAACCGCTGCAGATAGTTGGATTTAACTAGAGTTAAATTCAACTTAACTCTGAATGATACACTACTCAGCCTTTCTCTGTCGGAAGAGTTGAATTTGTTTAACAAACGTTAAAATCAACTGCTAATAGAAAATCCGTCGTATCCGAAGAGTTGGATCAACCCGAGCTAAAATTCGGTCCATTTCTAAAGCCATCTTAACGTTAAAAGTAAACGTTAATCTTTCCTTTAGTCAACTGCAATTATTAGAGGTTGTTGTATAGAGTATTAGTTGTTGTCAATTAGAGATTGATCTCTAATTCTAGCCAATGTAGTTAAATTACCAGTTACGTTAAACCTTCATATATTAGGCTTGTGAAAATATTAAAATCTTTTAAATTAAATGTTTCTTATATTAATTAGTTAGAAATTTTTTTATTGTTATTAAGTTTAATAAACTGATAAATCGTAAACTTAAAAATATTTCTTGTCATTTTGATATCTAAGTTGTTATAAGTATGGAACATAATTTTGTCAATAAATGTCCTGGTAGCTTAAGAAAAGAAAAGGATTCTACATCCAGGTTTGCTCGCTATGCGCCCTTGAGATATATTTTAACAATATTATAAGAATAGAGGTTAAAATGGGTTGGAACGGCATGGACAGGGCGAAAGATTTCTCTGGGAGTTTTTGTTTCGATGAAACTCGATACAAGTTATGTCAAATTGAATGGTTCCACTTCTATATAGACACTGTAAATCTGCTGGCATGATAATTCTTCCACTGGCTAGAGAAGGTTGAAACAGAGTGTCTTCGCCAGAATGTTCTGTTATTATAACAAAATGGATGGCTAGAGCAGTCTAGATGGCGCACTGATGCGCATTGGACAACATCCGTCGTGTTGATTCCGAAATTTATAATATGAACAATCTAGATGTCGTTTAGGGAAGCGTTGTAGTTTAAGAGACGAATATTCTCTGATTTAAGTGGCAAGCATTCCAAAACAATATAAAAGCAGAAACAAATCAACCCTTTGTTTTACTTCTTTCATTTCTTCTATATCTGTCTTGATCATAAAGCATTTTTTATGCGATGGCAATGACACAGGAAGGAAAGCAATTAACTTCCGTTTGAGATCACTGAACAAAAAAATAAGAGGAAATAAATCCAGACGAAAAATTGATGTCTAGAGCTGCTAAATCGATAGTATTATATTTGTTTTTATTTGCTAATTTTTTCTATGACTAAAACAAATTTTAGCTTATATTAAATTATAACGATAACAATAAAAATAACTTTATTTCTCAATAGTCAGTCATGCAACTGAAGAGTTACGAAATTTTAATGTAAAAACATTTAGTCAGGAAAAAAACTCGATTTAATGACAGTACTATGAAAATATTATAAATTGCTAATTTAATGATTTGTTTGTTCTCTTGAAAGATTTGTGCAAATTGATCTTATTTTACAAATAATGATTTTTCAAAATTGTAGCAATTTATGGTTTCAATGTTTGTGAGAATTTTGAAATAATACATATAATGTAATTATATATATATATATATATATAGAAAGGCGCTTTAATGTTAAATAATACTTTAATAATACATTAATATTTAAATATAAAACAATTTCGGCAAAGCGCCATTCATCAACAACTACAATAATCATATCCGTTGTCGACATAAGAAGTAATATATATATATATATGAAATTTTGATATTGTAAAGAGATATAAAAGATTAGTTTTAAATTGAAATGAAAAAAAATGTTTATACAGTATAACATTTTTTCTCAATTTTATGTTTTCCAATTTGGTTATAAGCAAATTCTGAAAATTTCTTTAATAGATTTAGTCCTTTTACTAAATAAGATATGAAAATAAGTATATATTTAGTCAAATAAACGCATGTAAACTTCAGAATTTTTATAATGAATCTCATGCATTATTTTTATTTAGTGTATTATTATTTACATAAAAAAATGCGCAATATTTTTAAGTGTTTGCAATTATGATATTTATGTATGATCATAGTGAAGTAAATATCTATAATGCATCTAACATAATTTTGTATTCGTATTGTTTTTTCTTTTTTATATTTTTTTGTAAATATTATTCATAATTTTCGTAGCTGCTATTACATTAATATGTTACATAATCTTCTCATTCTTCATTTGCGCAGCAGCCTCATGGTGGGCCAAGGCCGTCTGTCTAGTGGCAGATTTCGAGACAGGAGATGTTTTTGTTACATAATCTTGCACACTAAAAATTCAATTTTGACTTAATCAAAAGGTTGTATCGGTTGTATTACCTGAGATGAATTTTAAAATACCATTTTAATTAATATACAATATAAATTGATAGCATCCTACAGATGTAATTTATTTCTTTTTCTCAAAATGAAATTGGTTGGTAGTCAAATTTAAGAAAGAAATGCGGTATAAACATGTATTTAAACGAGATATGAACTTAATGAAGCTTTTAATGAAATGAGAAATGAGCATGGATTGGTATTGTACGAAACAAAATATTGTATATACGCATGTTAATGAATATTCTCCAACACAGGAGGTTCCAAAATAGATATTGAACATTTAAAGGAGTTAATAGAGATTACAATCACCTCTTATTGTTTTACAGCTTTCATAGCGTTAATTAATTGCTGTACATTGGGCAGATTTCGAATCGCTATAACTGCTTTTAAGTCCCAGATGGTAGAAGGTAAATGCATTTGCCCTTCCAAAAGCGTTCTGGACATACTCCATTAAAGTCTCTTTAGTTTTGGAGATATGGTTAGTCAATTTGTCAAGTAAATATCTTAACTTTCAAGAAATATGTCCGCCAGATGATCCTATGTCGTGTTGGCGTACATTAAATGTCGTGTTGTCGTACATCGTACTCATCCAATAGGATGCTTGCTTAAACCTTAAAACTTGCCTGAAGCATTCAGCTGCCGTAGAAATTGTTTCGATGGTAAGAGGACATGTGGTGGGTCGGTGGTTCTCCTCAGTTGAATGTACGTCGAGAATAAGTAGTTTGGCTGAACCACTAATTCTGAACGAATCATTAGTGGATAGATCATCTCCCACTGATTTCTAGTCGAATGTCGATGTTCTATGAAGATGCTAAACAGACTTTCCTGTACGCAGAATTTTAAAAAATGCCAACAGCGTGTCTTATAGCAAAAGTATCTCTCCCAGTATAGCTTTTTGGAAACGGTAATACTTGAAACTCATATTCATCTGTTTCAGTATCTTTCAACTATTTCAAAATTGATCTCATTTTCTTTCTAGCAATCTGAATTGCTTCCATCTGTCCACGATACGCCATCATCCAAACATTTTTTAACTATTTGCTTTTGAATTTTATCGAATGCTATTTAAAAAACAAATCGATGACATTTGTCATGGTGTCTGAGAAGTAAAGTAGATATTGCCATATGTGGTTATAAGCAGGTCTGTCGATATGCGCTATCTATACGCACGCATATTACGTATTCGATGCTAGAGATTTCTGTCTTTTGTTTGGAAGCATTAGTCTTACCTTTTAATTCAGTATTTTTGAGAAAATCTATAAAATATGTAAATTCTCTTAATTTTGAATGCCAGTGTAATCTGTCATAAGAGTAAAAAAAAAATTTTCAGAAAAAAAATAACTGAAAAAAAAATACATCAGGATTTAATACCAAAATCACGCCCAAGTGCCAAATGCCATCTACCCAAGTGCTAAGTTTTATACCAAGTTTTTTACAAAAGAGATGCATGCTTTTTATATTTGCTTTACTGTTGTTTCTTATCCCACTTAGTCGACAGCAACGTCTAGATCAAGTCTATTAATCGGCGTTAACCGACACTGATAAAGGATAAAAGGCAGCTTCTTTTTGTTCTTGATCTTGCTCCCCAAAAACATGGGGTACCCAAAGTGAGTAGTCCGACTTTACCCCACCCGATTATACCCCCGCACTCTGGGTGCCCAGACGGTCGCCTTTTACTGCATGCATGAGCTACAATGGGGCTATTTTAACGCGGACCCACACAGGATATCTATATTACTAAAGTTGTTAAATCCGAAATATATCAGCTTTAATTATTAATATTTAATACTTTCATCTTGCTCTTAATTTAATTTATGTTCATTTTAAAAATAAAAATATTTCATATTAAACATGTTTAAATTTTTTTTTTTGAATTTTGTCTTTTTTAGCCTGAATTTTTATTAGATTTACATATTTGTGGTTCACATATTTTATTAACTTATATTATGTAAAAAGGGTTATCCAAAATAAATTTAAATGTTTGTATAAATAGAAACGTACAAGTCCGAAGGAAACAGTACTTGAGATAGATACAGTTTAACCTTGGCTAAAGCAGATTATCTGATAGAAAGTGATTTTACGACAATTGACTTGATAAAGTCATTCCAATGCGTCTAGAAATGACGAATTGATGTAAAAAGTAGAGACTTATATCAGTTACTCTCTAAAATAATGATTCTACAGTGAAAAAAGTGACCAATTTGTTTGAACAAATTTTATACGAATAATGTGAAAAATGATGTTTTGAAGAGTTTGATAAAAGTGAATGAAAACAAAATTTTATTAAACAGCGCGTGTAAAATATATTTAGTTTATCGATGCAAAAATTTAAAAAAAATACGTATTTGCATATCCTTAAAAATTTAGTAAATAAGTCAGATATACTGGTTTTTAATTTTTTTCTAAATAATTACACTTTATGTTTAATTTTAATAACTATGTGTAATTTTAATATGTAATATAATTACTTGTAATTTTAATTTACAATTTATATGCAATTTTAATAATTAATATAATAATGTGTAATTTTAATTTACACTTTGAGTAATTAAAAAAAAAAAAAAAAGTATAGGAAATCATTTGCTATATAATTGATGCACATAATTAGCAATTGGAATGGAAAATATTTAACTGTTAAAATCGAATTGAAGAGAAATTGTAAAAATAGATAGTTTGTCTATTAGACTAATAAATATGGTAAAAGAATAGAATATTTCAATGAAAAATTTAGATATGTTGCTTTTAGAAATAAAATAATTACAGTGAAAATTTTATTTTCAAAAGGTAAAGATTGTATTCAAATCAAAATAAAGGAAGACAAATAGGAGCATGAGTAATTTGTATTGATCATGTTGAATATTTTGACAAAACTGCTTTTTTTTTTTCGGAATTAATATACATGTGGCCTGATAGCCAATTGGCTATCGCTCTGGCCTTTAGAACCACAGGCTTCATATTCGAATCCTGGAGGTGGCATGGATGTTTGTGAGTGGATTGGAATCTACGTTAAACGGTAGGTTCGGGTCTAATTAGCCTAAAGTGTGCTCAAAATGACAATAGAGCTACAAACTAAACTGGAAGAAATATAGAATGTAATGTGACACAATACTAAAAATTGTGGTAGTCTAGCATTTGCTAAATTCAAACCACATTGAATGAATAAATGATTTATGTCTCCATATATTTCAAAATCATTAATAATCCAGTAATTAATTTGTCATATAAATTGTTTTTAAATATTCGCTTTATTAGAATGTAATAAGATTAAACGATATATTAATATGCTGTTGACTACTAAAACGCTTGTCTGTGTATATGTGCAAGTAATAAAAAAAATTAATGAAGCCCCAATAATCTTTATTAATAAAAATAAAATCAAATAAAAGTAAAATTACCACAAATAACATATTCGCAAAAGAGATAAAAAAGCATCATTGAAAGTAATCTAGTGTGGTAGTTTGTTTAGCATTTGTTTGTTGCATTTATATAAATTTAAAAACATCGAATCAGTTTCAAATAAAATAGAAAAGGACTCAATGATTTCATCAAATCATTTTCTATTTTATTTGAAACTAAATGATTCGTTCGTACTTGCTGAATGTTTTTTTGTCCGAACTATCCTAAATTCGATGCATCATGTAAACCCTGAAGAATTGGAAGATATTTCAAGTATTATGAAGCTATTTAAAGGAAATTTTATTTTAATAATGAAAACCTTTATAGTATTAAGCGTAAATCAGTGAACTACGTGCAGTGCTAAAGTCCAATGTTCCTCATCAAACTCGTAAATGATTGAGATAAGGATGTGACATAACACATTATTAAGAGATAGGAAGAGAATGTTTAAGCCTTCTGTGCATTGGAACTTTTACTTTTATTATTTTTAGAATATGCATTATCAGTGTAGAATTCACGCTCTCGTTTGATGAAATATATTTTATTTAGCTCTAACGTAGTTCGATTACTAAAATTCAATTAGTCATAAATTTTCAGTATCAAAAATGTATGTACTTACTTAATAGATAATTTTAACCAATGGAAAGTTTTAGATAGTACCTAATGTAATATGAGCCATCTAGTACAGTTTTTAATTCAAGCGAAGTTATTTTTAAAAGTATTTTATAATTTCAATGTTAAAATAAAATAATATATGTAATTTTAGTTTCATTTTATATTGACCACAAGCTAATCCTAAAATCTTAACTGCTATCTACGCTGATGATATTGCAATCCTCTACAAAAATAAAAATACTAAATTCTTAGCTATCACCCTTACTAACCACATTAAAAGTTCACAATAACTGGTTCAATAAATGGGAAAATTTCTTTAAATGTAGATAAGAATGAAGTTGTTCTCTTCTCTATTTTAAATAAACGTTAAACCTGCAATTATGATCAACAATAATATTAGCGGCCTGAAGGCCAATTGGCTAGCGTTCTGGCCTTAGGTATCAAAGGCTTCAGGTTGGAATCCTGGCGGTGGCGTGTTTGTTAGTAGTTAGGAATCCGCGTTAAACTCTAGGTCCCTGTCTAATTAGCCTAAAGTGTGCAAAAAATAACCGTAGAGCGACAAACAAATCTATGAATGAAACCAACAACAATATTATGCCTTGGAATAATCAAACTAAATATTTAGCAGTTATTCTGGATCAGTATTTAACTTGAAAATAGCATTTACTGCACACTAAAACTAAATTTCGTATTACCTTCAAGACGAACAAAATTTTTCTTTATACTGTTATGCTTCGCTCCATTCTCACGTACGCTTGGCCGGTCTGGTCCTATGCAGCTAAATCTAATTTAAAAACGCTTGAAACTTTACAAAATATTACTATCCGCCAAATTACCTCCGTTAAATAGTTCATGCGCAATACGGATATTTATAAAACTATTAACATTCCTTCTTAAACATCTCTCTATTCAATTTTATAACACGATTATTAACAATGAAAATACTGCAATCCAGAAGAATGACTCTTATGTTCCAAATTATGATTTAAAATTAATTTTAAAATATTACGTCAATTGTATGCGAGTTAAGTTAATTTTCTTATATTCGTAAATATATTCTAGGTAATTTTCATTGTTTCAATTCTATTTACCCTGTCATATAGGCAAATAATTCGCAAATAATATATGATAAATTTTCGTAACAGTAAAAACACAAAGAATTATAACAAAATTATAAATAAATAATCTGGCAGGAGCAAATGTAATATGATTTTTAAATTATGGTTATTAGAAATGAGATTTAAACAATATCAATTGAAAAGCAATTAAATAATATTAACTAAAAAGTTTTACTGACTTTGACGATAAGAAATATTATTATGTGCCCCAAAAAGTAAGACCAATTTTTTGTTCAAAAACTTTTTAATTATTCTACTAAATTTATTTCATCGCCCTCGAAGTAATTCCTCCGGACACAATGCACTTATGCCAACTTTTTCCCAACCCTCAATGCATGCTAAAAAAGTCATCGGCAGGGATGACCTTCAAAGCCCTCGGAGATTCACATCGAATTTCTTCAATCGACTCAAAACGGTATCCCTGGAGTGGTCTTTTGAGTTTAGAGAATAGCCAGAAGTGTCAGGGTGTTAATACGCTGGTTGTGGAACGATATGGGTTTCATTTTTGGCGAAAAAATCACGAAGAATCAATGCAATGCGAGCTCGCGCATTCAGTGTTTTCGGTACCAATCGAGATTTAACGCGTTTGAGGCCCAAAATGGAATTGAAAGAGCCTTTTGAAATTCCAACATCATCACAAAGGTATCTAATTATAAATCGACGGATCGCAAGCACCAAATCTTTAGTTTTTTTGGACGTGAGCTTCGTCGGTTGAGGTGGATGGTCGTCCAGAGCGCTCTTCGTCTTCAACGCGTTCTCTGCTTTCTTTGAACTGTTTATACACCTTGTAAACATTTCTTTCCGATATAGGAAGGCCGAAGCCTCTCCGAAGGCCTTCTGCAACATTCTATACGTTTCCGCAAACAAAAGTTAATGCAATTTCTTTGCTCAATTAATTCAGGCATTTCAAAAAATCACGGGAATCAGTTGTAGCGTCTCGCAAAGCCAAGCGTAACTCAAACACTAATGAATATTTTGACGTTAAATTTCACACAGATGTCAAGGACAGTGCCAATAACCTAAAAAAGAAAGAAAAATTGAAATTTCATAAGCCTCGGAAATTTTTAATTGAAAATTGGTCTTGCTTTTTTGGACACAGTAGTAAACAGCTACAAAAGGATACGTCAACCATTAACATACGGACAACAATTCGGGTAGTTATTGTATGGTTATCATTCAACAAAAAATTAGAATAACAATACAGAAACATATACGCATCAATGTCTCCTAATGGTAAATTGTGAAAGAAAAGATTTCTCATTTAATAATTTAGACAGATTCTTTTACATTTCTTACAACGTAGCAAGCTCGGCTTTACAAATTTTTGTCTGAAAATCTTGATGATTTTTGAGATACATCTATTAAAATAATGGCTTATTTATGCTGTGTTTATTTTAATTTTATTTTCGTTGCAATATTTGCAAATCATTGTTATTATCTTGATAAATACATATCATTGTTATTATATGCATAAATGTAATATGTAGAATAAATTTTATCGCAACTAATTGTTTGTTTTCCTGCTTAAAAATTTTTGTAATAAATGATTTCCAAATATTTCATTTTATTTTAATTAAAATACTTTTATTAAAAAAAATTTAAGCATAGGTTATTGTGTTAGTGTTTCCAAAGTTAAAAAAAAGAAAACTGATAATTTTGCAATATTTTTTTTTTTTACATTTACGTTATTTTGTCTACAATATTAAAAAATATATCAATTTTAATACCATTTTATTCAGATTAGTTTTAAAAGGTTATTATATTTATTTAACTTTTATTTTTAAAAATTACGCTTATGTTAATGCTAGTATTAATTTATATTGAATATTGCTGTTCCAAATTTAATAACAATTAAAAAATACTTCTTAAAAGAGTATCCTTTAAATATATATTTTTATGTTATTATAAACAACTCTTATAAACTTACTAAAAATTTTATGTCTCGAAAATTTCTATTGGATATAATCTAATTATTTCAGCATTTTGTTAAACATCAAAATTTTAAAGTTTGAGTTTGATAATCAATTTTGTACAATTTAATATTAAGGACATTTTCAGTGCACTACATCAGCGTCTTTTAATAATATTTTTGTTAAAGGAGCTCGTATCTGACTTTCATTCATTATTTTGCAATTATAACATGTGCTTGTTATTTAATTGCATATTAATATAATTGCTTACACAGGAAGCTTACATTGACTTGGAATTGACATCAAGGAATAGTTTTTGATGATTTTTCTAGAAATACTTGCGTTAGCAATATGGAAAATTAGGAAAACAACAATTAGACAATGTGAAAAATTGCCAATAGGAAAATTAATAGGACACTGATGAATTTTACCAAAACTGACTTTTAAGTGGGCCCTTATTAAACATTCTATAATCGAACCCGTAATCTTAACATCTATCTAACTCCATAGATATGTATTGTTTGTCGTAGGCTGAGGAGAACTAAATCCCTAAATTCAAACAATAAATACATAAAATCGATGTTTTTATTGACCAGTTGTTCTGATCGTTGTTGCTGTCGTATCCCTCATGGAAGGAGGGAAGAGGGGTGCAGCTTCTGTTCTAATGGAGCACCCGTAGGTAGAAGTATGACTTCTGCTCCGTGACGCTCTTACAGTCATAGGAGACCGGGTGCTACGGCTTAAAAAGTGGATTCTGAATTACTACAAACATCCATGGCACCGCCGGGACTCGAACCCAAATCTGTGGCACCGAGCGCTAGACACTCGGCCATTCAGGCCCTGTTCTGATCATTGCTTGACTAAAAACGTAAAACTTGAAGTAATATTTGTTATTAATGTGGTATTTTCATTATATGATTTTTCAATTCCTTCTATTAGCTTAAACTCTCTCTATATATATCTTGTTCAAATTTTCAATCGTTCATAAAATACTTTTTATTCATCCACTCAAGTTCAAATAAATTTTTTTTTGAACTTGTAGTGGATGACACTGAATGTTAAACAGTTTTTCAAATATTAATTCATTAATTAAATTTAATTAATTAATTTTAGTTATTTGGGTATTAGTTATAATATATTTAAAACTATATAATGTAAACAATAGCTTATATAATAATCCATTCGTTATATTAGAAATTTTGATAAAAAAAATATAGATAAAAAAGGAGATAACTCACACTGACACTCTCTCCGTGGCTTAATTTCCATGATCTGCAATATATATTAACCAAGGCGCTTTTAATGATGTTTTTTTCAAAAACATTCACTCAGACCGACAAACGCTTAACAACTTCGCAGTTCCTGGAACGTTATGAGTTTCTCTCTCTCCCTGAGCTGAATCTAAATTCGTTTATTTCTGAAATATGCCAATAAAATGAAGTTAAGATTAATGACTTTCATTTATCTGCCAATTCCACTCGACTTTCAACTACACTTTGCAGCACTTCTGGGCTTACTATTCACACACTCCCACTATATATGGTTAAAACTATTTTTATTAATATTGCATA